>JBBPBX010059360.1:0-21793 GCA_038048925.1 Garcialebias charrua
CTGACTTTGTGCTCTGCATGATGGGGACAATAGCCATCGCGCAAGGCAGAGCAATGGCGGAAATAGTTGTTGCTCAGCGCCATCTTTGGTTGACTTTGACGGACTTCCCGGAAAACCAGAGGTCCCCCTTCCTCCAGCACCCAATCGAGCCGACGGGACTCTTCGGGGGAGCCCTGGAACGTATCCAGGCCAGGTTGGAACAAAGATGCAAACAGGCGGAAGCCCTCCGCGAGGGTCTGTAGAGAAAAAGCTTTGCACCCCCAAAGGAAGACATGCGTCACCCTCCACAGAAGAGACCTGCTGGCGACAGTGAACCTTTCCAGTATTGGCCGAGGGCCTCTTCAATGACCCCATGTGGAAAGCAGATTTGGGCCTGATGAAACAGGACTAATTCATGATTTTACAGGTTTGCCCGGCAACGCGGTACGGGAACCTGACCTTTTGCGCCCAGTCTCCACTTGTAGAACACTACGAGGAGCTGGTGAGGTGTGCGCGCACTAAACATGACTCGCCTACTGTATAAGTAATCAAAACAAACACTGTTTCATGCATGTACAAAAATAAAAGTACCAAAGCACAGACTGCCCTGGTTCTTGACTCGAGTCCCATCCATCCATCCATCCATTTTCTTCCGCTTATCCGGGGTCGGGTCGCGGGGGTAGCAACCTAAGTAGGGAGGCCCAGACTTCCCTCTCCCCAGCCACTTGGAGCAGCTCCTCTGGGGGAATCCCAAGGCGTTCCCAGGCCAGCCGAGAAACATAGTCCCTCCAGCGTATCCTGGGTCTTCCTCTGGGTCTCCTCCCGGTGGGACATGCCCGGAACACCTCACCAGGGAGGCGTCCAGGAGGCATCCTAACCAGATGCCCGAGCCACCTCAACTGGCTCCTCTCGATGTGGAGAAGCAGCGGCTCTACTCCGAGTCCCTCCCGGATGACCGAGCTTCTCACCCTATCTCTAAGGGAGAGTCCAGCCACCCTGCGGAGAAAACTCATTTCAGCCGCTTGTATCCGAGATCTTGTTCTTTCGGTCATAACCCAAAGCTCATGACCATAGATGAGGGTGGGAACGTAGATCGATCGGTAAATTGAGAGCTTTGCCTTTTGACTCAGCTCTCTCTTCACCACGACAGACCGGTACAGCGCCCGCTTCACTGCGGACGCTGCACCTATCCGCCTATCGATCTCACGCTCCAGTTTTCCCTCATTCGTGAACAAGATCCCGAGATACTTAAACTCCTCCACTTGGGTAAGGACCTCCTCCCCGACCCGGAGAGGGCACGCTACCCTTTTCCGGCTCAAGACCATGGCCTCGGATTTGGAGGAACTGATCCTCATCCCGGCCGCATCACATTCAGCTGCAAACCGCTCCAGCGAAAGCTGTAGATCACGAGCTGATGAAGCCAATAGGACCACATCATCTGCAAAAAACAGAGAAGCGATTCTAAGGCCACCAAAACGGATCCTCTCAACACCTTGGCTGCGCCTAGAAATTCTGTCCATAAAAGTTATAAACAGAATCGGTGACAAAGGGCAACCTTGGCGGAGTCCAACTCTCACCGGAAACGAGCCTGACTTACTGCCAGCGATGCGGACCAAGCTCTGACACCGGTCGTACAGGGACCTAACAGCCCATATCAAAGGGCCTGGTACCCCATACTCCCGGAGTACCCGCCACAGAACCCCCCGAGGGACGCGGTCGAATGCCTTTTCCAAGTCTACAAAGCACATGTAAACTGGTTGGGCAAACTCCCACGCACCCTCCAGGACCCTGTTGAGGGTGTAGAGCTGGTCTAGTGTTCCACGACCAGGACGAAAACCACACTGCTCCTCCTGAATCCGAGGTTCGACTATCCGACGGACCCTCCTCTCCAGAACCCCTGAATAGACCTTACCAGGGAGGCTTAAGAGTGTGATCCCTCTATAGTTGGAACACACCCTACGGTCCCCCTTTTTGAATAGGGGAACCACCACCCCAGTCTGCCAATCCAAGGGAACTGCCCCCGATGTCCACGCGATATTGCAGAGTCGCGTAAGCCAACACAACCCCACAACATCCAGAGCCCTAAGGAACTCAGGACGAATCTCATCCACCCCCGGAGCCTTGCCACCGCGGAGCTTTTTAACCACCTCGGCGACCTCAGCACCAGAGATTGGAGAGCCCGACCCAAAGTCCCCAGGCTCCGCTTCCTCAGTGGAAGACGTGCCAGTAGGATTGAGGAGGTCTTCGAAGTATTCCGCCCACCGACTCACAACATCCCGAGTTGAGGTCAACAGCACGCCATCCCCACCATAAATGGTGTTGGTCGCGTACCGCTTTCCCCCCCTGAGACGCCGGATGGTGGACCAGAATCGCCTCGAAGCCGTACGGAAGTCATTCTCCATGGCCTCTCCGAACTCCTCCCACGCCCGAGTTTTTGCCTCAGCAACCACCCGAGCCGCATGCCGCTTGGACTGCCGGTACCTATCTGCTGCTTCCGGGGTCCCACAGGCCAAAAAGGCCCAATAGGACTCCTTCTTCAGCTTGACAGCATCCCTCACCGCCGGTGTCCACCACCGGGTTCGAGGGTTGCCACCACGACAGGCACCAACAACCTTGCGGCCACAACTCCGATAAGCTGCCTCGACAATAGAGGCGCGAAACATGGCCCACTCGGGCTCAATGTCCCCCGCCTCCCTCGGAACGTGTTCAAAGCTCTCCCGGAGGTGGGAGTTAAAGCTCCGTCTTACGGGAGACTCTGCCAGACGTTCCCAGCAGACCCTCACAATACGTTTGGGTCTGCCAGGTCTGACCGGCATCCTCCCCCACCATCGGAGCCAACTCACCACCAGGTAGTGGTCAGTTGACAGCTCCGCCCCTCTCTTCACCCGAGTGTCCAGGACATGCGGCCGCAGATCAGATGAGACGACAACAAAGTCGATCATTGAACTACGACCTAGGGTGTCCTGGTGCCAAGAGCACATATGGACACCCTTATGCCTGAACATGGTGTTCGTTATGGACAATCCATGACGAGCACAGAAGTCCAACAACAGAACACCACTCGGGTTCAGATCAGGGGGGCCGTTCCTCCCAACCACACCCCTCCAGGTCTCACTGTCATTGCCCACGTGAGCGTTGAAGTCCCCCAGCAGAACAAGGGAGTCCCCAGGAGGCGCACCCTCCAATACCCCCTCCAAGGGGGGTTTGGACTCGAGTCCCATTTTCATAAAACACAAACCACGTGGTCAAACGATGAACAGCAGCAAGATACACGAGCTCTACCTGAGACAGCCAGATCTCACGATATCTTCTGTTGGGCCGACCAACTTGCTCGAGAGAGCGCAGAGGGGTCAAAGGCCACCCCTCCTGCACTCAAGCACGACAAGCAGCAGTTGGACATGCCTTCCAGGCTCATGACGCACGCGCAGGCCTGGAGGGCGTGTCTACCAAACGAATGGGTCATGACAATGATTTGTCATGGCCTCAAGTTGCAGATCACCAGGAGACCCCCCTTCTTCACAGGGGTACTGCAATCAAAATTAACCTTGCACGCGCACACGTGCTGAGGGAGGAAGTTTTGACAATGCTACAGAAGGGAGTGATAAGTTTGGTCCCGAAACGCAAACTACGCTCCGGCCACTACAGCAAGTACTTCTTGGTGCCCAAAAAGGATCATTCCCTGAGACCAATTCTGGATCTCAGGACGCTGAACAAGAGAATAAAAACTTTTAAGTTTAAGATGCTTACACTGCGGCAGGTTCTCCAGTCTTTGAGACCAGGAGACTACGCATGTACAGTGGATTTGAAAGATGCCTATTTCCATGTAGGCGTGTGGAGGAAACACAGAAAATTCCTCCGTTTTGCTTTCGAGGGAAACACTTATGAATTCAAAGCATTACCCTTCGGTTTAAAGACGGCTCCTCGTACATTTACTAAATGTCTGGACGCAGCCCTGACCCCCTTAGGAATCAAGGACTCAGGGTTATGAACTACCTGGATGACCTCCTGATTCTGGCTGGAAGCAGAATACAGGCCCAGTCACACTCCTACAGGGTGATCTCTCACCTGGAGTCTCTCGGTTTTGTCATAAACCTACAAAAGAGTGACCTAACTCCATCACGGGTTACCGTATTTCTGGGAGTACAGATCGACACCGTCCGGTACAGGGCATGGCTCTCAAAGGAACGAGTTTCCTCGATTCGCCATTGCCTGGAAAAATTTAAACTGGATCAGCGGGTCCCCATGAAAATGTGCCAATGCCTTTTAGGCCTCTTGGCGTCAGCCATACCCTGTGTGCCACGAGCATTGCTGAAAATGCCGGCCCTACAAGTATGGCTAAACCAACAGACACAACCCGCCCTGCTTGGTCGAGCAGGAAAGGTTAGAATAGATTCAGAGTGCCTGAGGGCCCTGGAACCTTGGAGAGACTTGTCTGTCTTCACGGAAGGGGTCCCGCTGGGTAGGGTGTCATCTCGTGTGGTCGTCACGATGGACGCCTCAAAAACAGGATGGGGGGCGATCTGCAGAAATCAGAACGCCCGTGGCCTTTGGAATGAACAGGAAGCGAGATTACATATCAACTTCCTGGAATTGTTGGCCGTATTCCTGTCAGTAAAATACTTCTTTAACAAAGGTCTGATTGCAGGGTAGCATGTCCTGGTGAAATCAGATAACAGGACCACAGTGTCCTTCATCAACAGAGAGGGAGGGACAAGGTCCCGGGCCCTCCTCGGACTGACGCAGAAGATGCTCACGTGGTGTGCTCCGAGAATCTTGTCGCTCAGGGTGACTCATGTTCCCGGTGAACTAAATTATGGAGCAGATGCCCTCTCAAGAGGGCCTCTCCTGGCGTCAGAATGGAGCCTGAACCCACGGGTTGTGGAACAGGTCTGGTCACGATTTGGGAGAGCCTCGGTGGACTTGTTCGCTTGCAGAGCTAGCTCACAGTGTGACCTTTACTTCTCTTTGAAGGAAACAGATGCACCGTTGGGAACGGATGCTCTGGCCCATGATTGGCCAGCAGGGGTGCTGTATTATGGTTTTCCACCTGTTCCTCTGATCGAGGTGACACTGGAACATGTACGTCAGGGAGCCCTCTCCCTGATCCTGATAGCCCCCAGATGGCCGCAGAAACCGTGGTTACTGGAGTTGATCTCAATGTTATCAGGGATACCATGGCAATTGCCTCCTTACAGGGTTCTGCTGACTCAGGCACGTGGGCAGCTTCTACACCCACGTCCGGAGTTGTGGCGGCTTTCAGCCTGGCCTTTGAAGGGAACTGGCTGAGGGCCTAAGGCTTTGATTGCTTTATCCCAAAACAAATACAGGAACCCCTCGAGTTACGTCAGGGATAGGGACCTACGTGTGTGACTTAGGTCGATTTTGTCGTACCTCGCGGACCAAAAACACATGCCTATCGTAGGTCCGCGTTTCTGACATAGGTCGCGGTTATACCGCTAACGGAGCGCCGCACACATATTTAATGGCATGAGACTGAACAAGCAGACATACTAAGGCCATAAACACGCACAGAACTGCACAAAAAAATAAAAAATATAATGTCTTACTTTGAGCCGGTGGCCCCGACTGCCAGGCGGACATTTGCGGCGAGCTCCCGGCCGCAGATGGATCCTCCGCGGCATGTCGGCTCGGTGTCTTCGCCTGTGTTAGCTGCTTTGTTAGCTGCTGTCGTTAGCATGTCGGGCGGCGTTGTGGCCGCCGATCGCGGGGCGATCCGCGGCTGCTCCTCCGGACCTGAGACGTCCACAGAGTTGACCGAGTGTTTCCAGCTCATTTATCCGTATGAGGCAACCCTGATCGGGCACACGGAGCCAGCTGACAGTAGCCTCCGGAGCTCCATTGACCGCAGTACAGTTGTAAAATGGCAACCGGAAGTGGCGAGCGGAAACCGGAAGTTGCGTAAATACGATTAATTTCTTATCAAAACGTAAAATTAATAATTATACTTTATTTATAAAGCCATTTAAAACAACCACAGCTGCAACAAAGTGCTATACACATGAAATTAATAACTTTTAAACACAAAAAAAAAAATAATAATAATAATTTTTTTTTTTTTTTTTTAATCATATTTTTATTAAATATGATAAAATCGTAAGTCTGAGTTGCCGTAGGTCGCAGGTGTCGTACCTCGAGGGTTACCTGTAGCAACAACATACATAAGGGTGTCATTTGGTGTTTATGTTTGCTTAGGAGATGTTCTATGGAGGGGTTCCCCCCTCCTTAACGGGTCTCCAACATCAGGATGGGCTCCACTTGCCAGTCGATGCCCCTTGTATATGTAAAAAAAATTCCCCTGGGGACTTGGGAGGTTACCCTGTGCTTGACCTGGGTTTTCTACCTCCACATTGCTACCCAATTACTAGTGACGTAATGGGTCCCTTGCTCTTTTCCTCCTGTTTCTCAGGTTTTCCATAGAAAAAAGGAGATGATGAGTAATTACACTAGTGGAGCATGCTTATGCTGTCTCTAGCTGGTGTTTTTTATCTATATGCCCAGTGGTAACATCAAGCTGATGTTTCTACATTTGGCATTTTTTCTTCTCAGGCTATGCTAAAAGGGCCTTCTCCTACTCCGCTCCTGCTTCATGGAATATCTTACAAAAAGATCTGAAGCTCTCGACCTTGACTTCTCTAAATGGTTTTCAGAATCTGTTGGAATCCTGGCAAAAACCAATGCAGATCTGTTCCTGTCTTTGATTTTATACGTCTACCTTATAATGTTTTGCTAGTTTTTTGATACTTTGTAAAAAAAAAAAAAAAAAAACTTTCTTTTTTTTTTTTTTCTCTCTTTTGTTTTCTATTGTTTATTGTTTGTTTGTTTATTGTTTATTGTTTAAGGAAATTATACCACTGCTGTTCATTGTTCTTTAGTTTTAGCAGGTCGCTTTCGTAAATGAGCCCTTGAGGTTCAAAAGATTTACCTGACTAAATAAAGGTTGAATGAATGAATGAATGCTCTCTACATACCTTGTAGAAAGCAGCTGGGAAATGCCTGTCGTTTTAAGACAGATGTTCTCACATGCATTTTGCTGAGCATTTCAAGGGCGTGAATGAATTACGTTCCCATAGCATTTGTTGCACCGAGAGACATGACTGAAAGGGAACTGAAAGTTATGCACCATAACTCATGTTCCCTGAAGGAAGGGAATGAGGTGCAACATATCTGGCCCTTTCAATGCTGAAAGCTCGGTGAAGTGCATTTTGGAGAATGATGAATGGGCGTCAGCGGCTTAAAGACTGTGTAAAGTGAATTTCAATATTTTCTTAAATAAACATTATAAATGTCATAATTGTAATGTTGTAAATGAGTAAAAAGTCTCAAAATTGTAGCTCAATTAATTTTGGAGTTATAGATGAAACTGTGTATAAAGATATGTCTTTTTCAGGATTTTTTAGGCGTGGTTTAAACGGGACCGCGTTTCGTCACGCGGTCCTCATTAGTATAGCCCCACCCCCTGCAGCTCCAGCCGTATAAATTCGCCTCGGTGGAGCCGTTCACTCGCGAATCGCAGATAGCATCAGATAGCAATAGCATAGATATTTTGTTCATTGTTAGCTAGCTAATCAATTATGCCTCGTTCGTGCATCTTCCCTGGATGTCGCAATGGTCAGGGCACCCGTACAAATCATAACATGTTTTTATACCGCGTGGTTTTATACCGAGTATCTGTAGTGCCTGGATAGGTCAATGGATAAAGCGCTTGCCTTCCGTCCCAAACTCCACGGGTTCAATTCCCGCATGGTACAACTCTTTTTTTATTTTTTATTCATTCCAGATTAAAAACACACAAGAAAACTATTTACAAAAACAGCGTAACTCTTGGAAAAAGTAACTGCTGTTACAGAATTCAGATAAAAACAGAGCAGGTTTACTGGCTCTGCTGTCTGCCTCTCCACTGTGGGACACGAGCAGGACACGAGCGCAGCTGCGCTGAAACCACGCCCACGCACTGACACGCCCCCAGCGTTCCAGGGCAAGGCAAAATCATGTTTTTTCATGATTTTTGAGACTTAATTTTATAAGGTAAACAATGTTTTTAATCAGTCAGATTTATATGGGTGATTAATAACACATATTTATGCCATGTGACAAACTAAAAACACACATTTAATTTAACTTTACACAGTCTTTAAGTACCCAGAGGGTAAAGGTGGGGCAAGACCATTAAGAACTTTAAAAGTGAATAATGAAAATTTCAAATACATTATAAAATGGACTTGAAGCCAACGAAGAGAAAAAAACAGCCCCTGCTGTAAAGGCGTGAATGTATTCCTTCAGGTAATTGCGCGGGGTGCAATTCCCATAGCATATGTTGCACCTCGTTCCCTTCCTTCAGGGAACATGAGTTATGGTGCATAACTTTCAGTTTTGGTTGTTCTTTAATGATTACTTTGCCATGAAAGCTCACTGTTATCAGTATGTTTTATATTTTTCAAACAGTTCAAATTTACGATGAGATTCCTGCCTGTGTACTGTAATTAGGAGGAAGCTGTGGCTGAGGCTCAGGGACGAGAGGACGCAGCCGACCGACGACTCCAACAGCTTCAATCAACTTTGAGCCAACTAGAGACCAGGTGAGCACTTCATTAGCTGCCTGTTGCCTCACCAGTAATCCCTGTATCATCGTAGAAGGATCTGGAAGTTACAATGAGTTCTTCTTCGGATTAATAAACTACTGCAATATTGATCTTATAGAAAGTCACCAAATTTTATTTCTGAGTTTTAAGTGTCACAAGGCCAGGCAGCAATTTTCTGACTTGTCCTCATTTGCTGGCTCTCACTTCAGGCTGAAAGCTGCATCTCAGGAGGCAGAGACAGTTCGCAGGGAGCAAGCTGTGTGGGAGAAAAAAGTCGGGGAACTCCAGGCACGTTGCACCACCCTGGAAGAGGAGAAATATGAGGCTCTATCCAAAGTCAGAGAGAGCGTTCAAGTGGCGGAGGAGGCCATCTTGCAGAAGGACCAGGTAAGAGTAGCTCTTAGTCTTTGTCCTTTATCTACGGTAGTTGGGTTTTACCCCCGTCGCAGAGCGAAGAGGGGGAATTCAAAATACCCTCCTTTCGTCCATTTGTGGATGTTGTATGATAACTTGAAAAATAAGGTAGGTACCAACTTCCATCTTGGTTTGTGGAAACATCTAGGCAAAACCAATCAATCAAATAATCAATATTTATTTACAGAGCCCTTTTCTATAGCCAAAAGGTGCACAAAGTGCTTCACAAAACAAAGAACAAAAACAAACAAAAACAATACCAAAAATGCAAGGTAGGTATTAAAAACCTGCCTGAATAAAAAGGTTTTAAAATTAGACTTACAAAGAGCCAGATCAGTGACGGAGCGCAGATCCTGAGGTTGTTGGTTCCAGAGCCGGGGTGCACGACTGCCAAGGCCCGGTCCCCCAGTCTGTGTTTGGACTTTGGCATAAACGGTAAAAATGTACAGTATTCTCTTACACTCACCAAAAGTTGAGATCAACTCAATAAGGTGGGGCAAGACCATTAAGAACTTTAAAAGTGAATAATGAAAATTTCAAATACATTATAAAATGGACTTGAAGCCAACGAAGAGAAAAAAACAGCCATGTCAAAATCCAAGATGGCTGTTGCCATACATATTGTCGAGAGCTGTCCATTCCGAGCTTCAGGATATTTCCCGGTGGCCTGGCCTTTGGCCATGTGGGAATAAAGGCACGGCTCCAGTCACGCTTGATTATTTAAAATAAAGCTGCTCATGCAGCATGGCTTGTTTATTTAAACTATTACAGTACAGTATTTAATTTTAAATTGTTTATTTACACAGAAGGAGGGACATTGGGAGTGATGAGCACAAGTGTGATTGCACCGGGAAGTGGGCGGGGCAGAGAGCCGCACGTGGCAACAGAGCTGAGATCATGACATGCTGTGCTTTTTTAGAGCGTTTAGAGTTTAGAAACATTATTAGGATCATTGCAAGTGTGTCGGAAGGGTTTAAAACACCTTAATATATATAAATACTAAAATAAACTACTACTTACTACAACTGCTATTTGTGTACCGGTACATAATTTAGTTCCATCTCGTGTGGTACATGAGATGGTAATGACAATAAAATGTACTTGAACTTGAACCACTGCATCCCTACTTCGCAGTTTTTCATTTATCGCACACGCTGGGGGGTTGTCCCAAACCCCCGCAATAAACGAGGGACTACTGTAAGCCGACCACACCTATAATTTGAGGAAACTGCTTTCTAGTATTTTGTTGCTTAAAAGTTGTAGTTTTTTCAAATGCGTCGTGCGGTGACCGAGGATTAATCTATTGTAACCAAAGCCACCATCGGCCACCCGCTGGCTCCGCCATTGTGCCTGGTGGTGAATAAAATTGCTCCTTCCACTCGACATTATCACTCTGTGCCACCTCGGACAAGCAAAACCAAAAACCTCCCTCTGTTCAGTTCCAGTCCAGAAAAACACTCATCTCAAAAACATTCATGATTCCATTCCCTCAGCGACGGGGGACATCAGCGTGCGACTCGTTTCTTCTTGTCGCTGGCTCTTCCTCTTGAATCCATTCAGCTGCTGTGTTCGCTCACCTTCTCTGTTCCCGTTTTTTTTCCCTGCAGTCACTGTTACGAGAAAAGCAGAAGACAGAAGAGCTAGAAAAGACGAAGGAGGCTGTCAGACTTTTGATCCAGGAGGCAGCAGTCCGAACCAGAAAAGAGGTAGACGAATACTAAATGGATGAATAAATATTTCTATTAAATGTGTCCATGGTGTGACTGAGCTCTACTTTGAACTTTATACAATTTTCTAAACTCACCGGTTAAAATGGCTCAATATTTTCTGTTGTTTTAAGACTGCATACCTACAAATCCAAATGAGAGAGCACAGACTTTTTTCTACCTTTAATGAGTTTCACTTTGAGGAAGCACTAACTTTACAAGTTGCTCAGCCTTTTGTCTTGTTTGCTTAAACACATGAATCCCCAAGCCAAAATCAGAGCGCTGCTCTTTCACCCCGTGCAGCCTCGGACAGAAATGTGTTGATTAGTGCGCTTCTCCATCAAGCTCGTGGACTTTTTAATCCTGTTAATACAGCGTAGCACGACTGAAGCACAGGCCAGCGTCGTCTTCACTGACTGGCCTTTAAAAAGTATTCCATTGAGCGAGAGTTGATGCTCTGGACTTTCTGCTAATCACGAGCTCTGATAATTTACCTTTTATACCTCCCAGTTATTTTTTTTCTCAGTGAACCTTGAAATTAATTTTAAATATTGCAGCTGGAGGAAGTACTTTTTTTATTCTTATCTTTTTTTTTGGTACCTCATCTTAATTTAAATTTACTCAGAGTAAAGACAAATTTTGTAGAATGAAGAATTAATCTTTGAGCTAGTTACCATAAATATCACTTTGGATTTTAGGAATTAAAGGTAGAGCTTCTAAAATAGAGGCATGTTGACAGTTATTTTGCAGTTCTTATTACTCTAAATAACAAAATAGGCACCTTTACATTTTGTGTCTACTGAAAATGCATTGGGTTGTACAACCACAATTTCAAAGAAGTTGGATTGCTGTGTAAAATATAAATAAAAGCAGAATGAAATGGTTTGAAAATCTCACAAACCCCATGTTTCTCAAAATGGAGCATAGTGAACATATCAAATATACGTTTTTTTTAATGAAGCTCTTTTGAATTTGATGGCAGCAGCACATCCCTAAACAAATGGTGACGGGGGCAACAAAAGGCTGTAAAAGTAAGTGGTCCAATTAAGAAACAGCTGGAGGACAATTTTGCAACTAATTAGGTTAATTGGCATCAGGTCAGAAAGAGGAATTGTCATAAAAAGGTAATTTTGGAGGCTTATTCTCTCTGGAGTTAAGATAGATAAGTTCACTGTTCTGCTAAAAATAGTGAAACAGTTTCAGAACAATGTTTCTCTATGAAAGGTTGGGAAGACTTGGGAATTTCTCATTATCTCCAGTTCATAATATCTAAAATATCAGGAGAAACTGCTGTGTTCAAAGGCACGACTTCTCATTTAAAATAAGCTGAGCCAAAGTGGAAAGCTGTTCTGTGGTTTGACAAATCAAAATTTGGAAAGATTTTGGGTAATCACCCTAAAGATGAGCCATTCAACTTAGCAGCGTACAATTCAAAAGCCTGCCTCTCTGATGGTATAGGGGTTCATTGGACAGCTTACATATCTGTGAAGGCACCATCAGTGCAAAACATGCTCTCATCCTAAACATGTTTATTAAGGAAAGTCTTGCATGTTGGAACAAAACACTGCATCCATAACTACGGTACATCATCCCTTCACAAGTAGAAGAGTCCGGATGTTGAACTTTACTGTCTGCAATCCAAACCTCTCACCAACTCAGAACATTTGGTGCATCAAGAATAAAGAAATCAAGAAATCCAGCTGAGCAGGCACAGAGCTGTTGACCATCTAGAATCCTACATCAGACAAATTAATTAACTATTGAACTTTAGCTTTTAATAAAATACTGAAAACAATGTTACTGTTCAATAAAAACTTTCATTACCATATTTTCCACCGTACACGTTGCACAGCCTTATAAGTTGCATCAGTCCAAGTATGTCTAGTAAAGTTGAAAAATCCATAAATATGTTGCTTCGCTGTGCAAGTCGCATCTATTATGTGTCACCGCTAACTCGTCACATTTGTTACATGACACCGCAAACAACCCGTAAATGTGGGCCGATGTGCCAAAAAGCGATTGGTTGCCAAATGGCAGCTGCGAGAGCTTGCACGTGAGGACTTTAACAAGAATTTAACAAGATTAACGCTTAAAAGCAATTATTTGTTTGTCCAAAATTATAGCAAAGGTGTGTCTCAGTCTAACTTTTCCTTAATAAATGCACTTTGATGGTCAAATCATCTGTATTTCAAAAGCCGATATGTGGCTACGAGAGCATGCATGGGAGGACTCGCTGTGCATTTCTTTTAAATTTAACAAGATAACCACATAAAAACAATTATTTGTTAGCTCGACTTTATAGCAAAGGTGTATCTCAGTCTAACTTTTCCTTAATAAATAAAAAAAACATTTTTTTTTGTTTGCTCGACTTTATAGCAAAGGTGTGTCTCAGTTGAACTTGTCCATAAAATGCACTTCAGTTATCAAATTAGCTGCATTTTGCCGTGCGGTGCATCAAAATGAAGCTGATTTGACGATTGCTCCAAGTGAGCTGGACAAAGGTGGCAGGCTATGGCAAGCCAATTGTGTAATTAAAGAGGAACTAAATGCAAATTTAAGTTTTTTTAGCTGATAAACTCCCTAGAATGTGTTTAAAAGGTTTCATAGCACTATGTCTGTGTTAATTTTCATGTAATTGTTCGTATTTGTTTAAATCGGCAATATTTGGTCTAAAAACGTGTTTACGGTAGCCCTATGGGTTGAACAGAGGAATTGCACCTTAATTTACTTGTTGGTCTAGGATTCGCACAGTGACGTGTTTTCGCACGCTTTCGTCATGAACGTGGTTCAAGCAGAGCCAATCCCCTGCGGAGATGAGACGGTCCTCACTGCAGTTCATACCTTATATGGAAGTGATATATTTCACTCCTGAAAAGCTCTGCAACAAAGCATATTATAGTTTTCGGAATGGCACTATTTATTTGTGTATTTTAACTTATTTATTTTAGGAATACTTTTCACTTCATCGAAACTATCTGGTTGTATTTGTTTTAATACAGTGCGATAGAGGAGCGATGCATGAATGCCGAGTTGGGTCAGTGGTGTATGAACTGGGTTGGGATCCGGGAGACCCGGGTTCGATCCCCGGTCACGGAGTACTTTATTATTTTCATTATTTTTAAGCCTTTTGTTTTGGATAGGTCGGGTGGCATAGATAAATACATCTACAGTACATGTTTATTCTTTGTTGTTGCTTGGTTTATGTTGTTGGCTACAGTTCTAGTTTGTTGTACCGGTAGGTTGTTGCTGGAGGAGGCGTGGACGCAGGAAAACCCCCAACCTCCTCCCCTCCTTGTCTCTCGACACGTCCATTTTGAGGGAGATTTTGAATCTGCTTAGGGGGAGGAGTTACTGTTTCACAGCATGTTGAGGCACACTTTAATAGCCACTTTTACCTAATACATGACACAACGGCATGCCTACCATCTAGCGGCTGAAAATGATAGTGTTCGATCTTTTCAGTCAGATTGAATGCAAACGGTCATATCTCAGCCAAAAATGTGTTTATAAATATGGAAAAAATACACTAATAAGTTGTTTCGGTGTATAAGTCACAGGGCTGAAAGTTATGCAAAAAACTGTGACTTATAGGCCGAAAAATATGGTACTCGTATTCTAAACAATCTTAAGAATATAAGTAAAGGAACAGTGGTTAAACTCTTGGTATTTGCTGTAAAGTACAGATTTATCATGCACATTTAGCTTAACACACTTGTCAAAGCCCTTTTTTCAAAGTGCTATGAAATTTCTTTATATTCTTTGAATGCAGAGAGATACAGTCAGGGTTAATTCTAAATACAGACCAATCTGTTTCAATTCCTCTTCTGTGTTGGACACAGAGCCAAGTGTGAATTGTCCTTTCATTTTTTTTTTTCCCCAACAGGTAGCAAATGTGCGCAAACAGTGCAACGTCCAAATCCAGCGTATTACAGAGGAGCTGTCTGCTCTGCAGTTGGTACAAACCTGTTCCTCTAAGAGGATTTTCCTTTCAAAATCACACTAAATCTTTTGTAGTTTCTGCCTGTCTGCTTCCGTCCTGAACACACTCCTTCCCTGTCAACTCTTGTTCTGTCTTCCAAACTCTTTCTATAGGAGTGTGCAGATAAAGGGTCACAGATTGAAAGGTCCCTGCGTGAGAGAAAAGCTGTGGAGGAGGAACTGGAGAAGGTATCTGCAAAAGCACAAAGTGACTGCTCAGGCTGTGGCTGGTATGGGCAGGGCTGTGGATATGTTGGTAACAGCTTGTGGTGTTTTTGCTTCAGGTGTATAAGGAGGGCAGGGCAGAGCCAGAGTACAGGAAGATTGATGCCCTTCATCAAAGGTGTCTAAACGCAGAGAGACTGAAAGAAGACCTAAGCCTCACGCTGCACAGCACGCAGAACAAACTAAGAACGATGGAGATGGAGTAAGAATTACTTACTGCACGGGTTTAGATTTTAGGCAGAAGTTGAAGTCCTTTTTGTTTGCCCTCTTGTAGCTACAGCGAGGAGCTGTCTCGGTGTCAGGAGGAGGTACAGCGGCTGCAGGGCTCTTTGGCTGCAGCTCGGGACGACTGCGTCGGTGTCAGCGAGGAGCGGCTTCAGCTGCAACAGGAAAACGCGCAGCTTCGTAAAGAGATGGATGAGCTGCGCAAGACCACCATGCTCGTCCAAAAGAAAGCCAAGCAGAAGGTATTCACAAAGTAAAACCATCTTAGACTTACCTGGAAATAATCAACTGTTGTTCCTCTACTGCTACCCCCCACCAGTCTCCCTCTGGAGTTGGTGGAGTTGTTCAGAAGTGACACCAAGGATGGTAACTTGCTTGTTGGACTTGTTGGCTTGCTATGTTACATGCTTGTTTATTTAAAATAATCAAGCGCAACCCAAACCAAGCTTTTAGTCCAGTCCCTTGGCAACCACTGAGCGGGCCAGGTCACCGGGAAATTTCCCGGTGCTCCGATGGACAGTCCGCCCCTGGTTCTGTTTTTTATTGTTATTTCAGATTAAATGTACAGGTAGTCCCCGACTTACGAGCGCTCTTACTTACGAGGTCCCGGACTTACGAGCATGCATCTCATAAAAAAATAAAAAATAAAATAATAATATTTTTTTTTCTTTTGACTTTTTTCTTTCTTTCTATTTATTTATTTATTTATTTATTTATTTATAAATGAATACATGTACAGTACTGCACTTTCACCAAGCACTTAGCCTATCCTAACACAGTTTTTAAAGATGAAGGAGTGAGTTGAATTGTCTCCCTTTCACATAAAGGGAGCTATGGGAATGGAGCCTGCAGGGAGGAGGGAGACAATTCAACTGACTCCTTAACTGTGTTAGGATAGGCTAAGTGCTTGGTGACTGTACAGTACTGTACATTTATCTATTTATAAATAAAAAACAATAAAAAAATAAAAATACTGTATATACTGTATATTTTTAATAAATAGATAAATGTACAGTACTGTACAGTCACCAAGCACTTAGCCTATCCTAACACAGTTTTTAAAGATGAAGGAGTCAGTTGAATTGTCTCCCTCCTCCCTGCAGGCTCCATAGGGAGCTTGCTCCCTTTATGTGAAAGGGAGACAATTCAACTTATTCCTTCATCTTTAAAAACTGTGTTAGGATAGGCTAAGTGCTTGGTGACTGTCCAGTACTGTACATGTATTCATTTATTAAAAACATTTTTATTTTTTATTTTTTATTTTTTTTACTATGTGATCCTACTTACGAATTTTTGACATACGAGCGCCCCCTAGGGACGGAACTCGCTCGTAAGTCGGGGACTACCTGTATATTCTTGCACTTTGTGAAATGCACTTTAAAATAAATGTGATTTATAGTCCGAAACATCTTATTGGTATACCGGTAGATGTTTTTTAATTTTTTATGAGGCATTTTTTGACTGATACGACCTAAAATCCGGAGCGACATATAATCCGGAAAATACGGTAAGTTAGACACTTAAGTTAAGACGGTGCATTGGTTTCTTTCTGATGCTGCCAGTGCAGTTAAATGGATCAGGGTAAAATTCAAGTTAACCGTGGAAGTGAATAAAGGGAAGGAAGTCATGCTGCAGGGCAAAGGTCAAACATTCAGCGTGCTTTCTTTTTAATACGTTGACAAAATTAATAAAGAAAAACGAGAAAAATCAACATCTGTTGCTTAGATTTGTACGTTACGTCAATTTATTAATAATCCTGGTGCACTCAAAACATAATCCTCTCAGGGGAGTTTTATTTCATGTGGTCCAGAGAGCACAGGACGGAGCTCTGCCTTTTAAAATGTGACTTTCTGACAATAAGAATGTGAGTCGTTCCCCAAGAAGTGTAGTCCCTCACACTGTTTATTATAACAAGTGTAATTCGATGGGTTTCTTTTGATTTTAGACATTTCGTGTCATTAGTTTTAATATTTTTTTAATTCATTTTAAATAGTTGAACTTGTGTGGACAACCTCACTTACTGCTGTTGTCCATCAGGTGTCGCAGGTGGAGCAAGAATACAACCTGAAAGAGCGGAGCCTTGACGCGCGAGTGAGGGAGCTGGAGGAAAGTAGCCGGAGCTCGAGTGCTGATCTGACACGCCTCCTCTCGGCACAGCAGAAGAGCACTCAGCGATGGAAGGAGGAAGCCAAGAACCGCGTGCAAGCCTTTGAAACTAAAATCACAGGCCTGAAGTAAGAACTTGTGCAGATGGTTTCCAAGAAGAAGAAAAAAGATGAATACAAAACTGTAATCTGTAAAACTTGTAATTGAAAACAACCTCTTTAAAATATGAGGGTTAAACAAATGAAATACACTTACCATACTTTCCAAACTATAGAGCTCACCTGACTATAAGCCGCGCACACACACACACAAAGTACATGTATAATGTGTGCTTGTGTATAAGCTGCAGGTGTTCACTTTGTAACATGAGTGGCAGCTCACAGCTCTTGAAAGAGATTTGCAGCTCTTGTTGTAGATCAAAAATCAACCACCAGATGGCATCATATCAGTTGAGCGGGTCGCAATAAGCGAAACAAAACAGATAAGTCAAACGTTCTTCAACTCGTTCACAGTAACACAACATTGTTCAGTTGTACCACATAACATTGCTTCCAGGTCAGTAAGCACAACCAGAATTAATACATAAGGTGCACTGGATTAAAAGGCTCTCTGTCGATTTTTGAGAAAATTAAAGGGTTTTACGTGCACCTTATAGTCTGAAAAATACGGTATACCCAGTATGAACATTTCAGAAGGGGATCTGGGGTGTCCTGACGATTGCAAACATTGCTAATTCTGATCATGTAAAAAATAAGTTTTATATATATATATAAATTATTTAGGAAAAATAGTGGTCAACGCTGTGCCATAACAGAATAAATTATATATATTTTTAATTTTTCATTTATTCATTCATTCATTTTAAAATACAAAAAAAAAGTTTACAATAAAAAACACAATTAATACACAAATCAAAATAAAAAGAAGCAGAAGAATAAATCGTATAATGTCTGCTCCTTTTTTTTCTTCCTCAAAATATTTAAGACACAATATAATATAAAATAAAAGCAATACTAAAAAAAATACGTCAGCTCAGACAGCAGTTTCTTTAAATTAAATTATACATGATCATATATTTTCAAAAAACTAGTTTTAACCCTTCTCTTAAATATACACAGAGATCTGATTTTTTTAAAGTCATCCTCTAAACCATTCCATAAACTTATACCCTGGATTGAAGTATATATATCTTCTTTACGAGTAAGCACAGCCGGTTCTTCCTTGTAATCATCCTACAAGCTTGCCATATTTTTCCTTTGTATGTTTCTGGCATTTTTTTAAAGGCAGACATGTGTAAGTCTAGTCAGGCTGGAAGGGAAACATGAGTGCACAACTCTTTCCAGGTCTCCAGAGATGCTGCACGGAGCTCCGGTCCACACTCTGGCTGTGTCCCTTCAGATCTTCTGTTTTCCTGAAGCTACTTCTGTGTTTACATGCCACTGGAGCAGCTCAGCTGTTGTTGCAGAGACGCTTGCCATGCTCAGAATGTGTCCAAATGGACAGAGCAGGGACGAGAACTCACATCCGCATGCATCTGCACCCTCACTTCCTGCATCAGCCTTTGCTTTTGTCCCACACCGTCTCTCGTTTGGCAAATGAAACGCAGTGTGCTGCTCGAAAAACAAGCAAGCTGAGCGAACATTCTGCAAAACGAAGTGTTTAATCAAAACCACTTGAACAGAAACTAGTTTGTAACCGGCAGTCTGTCAAAACATGTTTTAAAATAGATTAAATATTTTAACAGTTAATGCAGTGCTATACAACAAAAAAACTTGTTTTATTCCAAAAACAATAATCCCCACTTTGATACATCACCGCCTAAGGACTTTATTTAATCTATTTTACCATGAACACAAGACTCAGCACATTTGAGACAAAAAATTGATTTAACACTTGATGTTTTTGTGCTTGGAGCAACGTGCACCACAATGAGATCTGTTCCAAATACTGAAGATGTTAAACAGCTGAAAACAAAGCTGTAGGAGTGTTTTTATTGTCTTTACAAGAAGTGCCTTGGCTCTATTTTTATTTTTTTTCTCTGCATTTGTTTCAGGGCAGAATTAAACCGTCAGAAGCAGCGATCACAAGAACTAGAGATCAAGCTTGAAACGGACCATAATACAATATATGAGGTTAGAGTGACACACGCACATACACACACTAAATGTTATTTATCAGAACATGGAACTGTGACCAATACTCAAATGACTAATATTATACATGGAAAAAGAAACTTGTTTTGTACCATGAGCTCAAGAGTGAGACGTTATTGAAAACGGAGCCATTTTACCAAAGTAAACCTACTAATAGGACAAGTTATGATTAGTGGCTGGTGGGCGGAAACTACTCCAAAAGTGCATTCAGGAGGTCCTGAAAGAATCCAGAACATCTAAAGCCGTCTGGCCTCACGTGCCTCCGACAGAGTTCATGTTTCAACAATACGAAAGAGACAATTCAATTAAAAATACTTTATTAATCTCAAAGGGAAATTAAATGTAAAAAGGCATGAATGATCTTTTGGAGCGTTCCAAGACTTTAACCACTGCTGAGCAAAGAAAACACAAAGGACAAGGACCATCTCACATTTGACTACCGGTACATTTAAAAACATCCAGCCGATCACCAAGACTCAATTTACTGTGAGTTTAAAGGACAGTTGTTCTCATAGGTTGGTTTAGATAACTTTTTTTTTTGTTTGTTACTAAATGAGATGATCATTAAAAAAAGTGCATATTGTATTTGTTGGATATTAACACTAGTAGCTTCATGATAAAAAGTGACAAAAATGCAAAAACACTAAAAAAATCTGTAAGAGGGCGTTAACAGTTTCACAGCTTTGTATTTCAGCTGTAGCCTGAAGCACTTCATAATGGACAGTTGTATGCTTCCTTTGTGTTTGAGAGCTTTGAAAACATCTGAAATTCAGCCTTTTGTGTTTTACTCCATGTGATAATCTGATATGTGTTTATTTGCTCAGTACGAGAGACAGTTAGCAGAATATCAAGAGAAGACACATCGTCTCCAGAGAAGACTGACACAAGCTGAACAGAAAGCAGCTACAGCATCGCAACAGGTAATGATGCTATAACATGGAAACGTCTCACTAGGAGATATAAAATGATTTTAACTCCCTCTGGTTTCACATTAATCACTTAAAACATGTTGTATTTGTTTTACAGCTGAGCGTGTTGGTGTCGCAGCGCAGGCAAAAACCAACAGTGGATTCAGAGACCCTTTGACAGCTGGGTGTGGCGTAGAAAACAGCCACATTTGTTAGTACTGTCATCTTATCTGTTTACCGTACTTTTCGGCGGAAAAGACGCTTCTGTGTATAACCCGCTTTGTCCAATTATTGGGAATAATTAGTAAAAATCCATAAATAAGCCGCTTATAAGTCGCATCTATTATGCGTCACTGCTACGCGACACGTCAGCGCCTCATTTGCCCTGCTGAAAATGGAGGCCACAGAAGCGAGCCAGCACGGAAGGACTTTACAAGATTAAAACGGTAAAAACAATTATTTCTTTGCTGAGAAAAAACATATTTCTTATCTGACATTATAGCACAAGGGTTCCTGAGCTTAACCGTTCCTTAATCAATTCACGAAATGGTCAAATCTGCTGAATTTAAATTGTTTCGGTTTGACGTCTTCCGAACGGTCGTGTGTGCACTACAAAAATAAATTATAAAAAATTTAATTTTATCTCAAATGTCTTATACAGGTCAACAGTTTGTAAATGAAAACCCATATAATTACACTCTGTAAGCTAAAAAAATATCTGCCGAGAGGTTTATGATTTATAACAATATAAACGGAAATAAAACCGAAGCTAACGAGACGATTCTGCCTCTAAACAACAAATAAAAAATTGAATTTTATCTCAAATGTCTTATACAGGGAAACAGTTTGTAAATGAAACCCATATAATTTCACTATGAAAGCCTAAAAAATATCTGTCGAGTGGTTTAAGAGCTGTTTATCTAAACAGTAGGTATCTGTTTGCGGTAGCTATACCGCTAACAACACAGCTAAAAGAGCAAATTTTTTTTTAGCTCTGAAAATCTTCTGCAGCTAACAGTTTGTAAATGACCACCAAATAATTACGCTCTGTAAGTTTCAAGAAAATCTGCGGTGTGGTTTATGAGTTATCTTGCTAAAAAAGACAGCTAACAGTGGTTAGCTCCAGAGCAGGAGGCCGGGCAGCGACAGAGTCAGTCCGAGCAGAGGAGGCTTCTTTCGGACACATGAGCTAGAAACGGTCGGTGTAACTCTCTGGAAGTGTCCGAAGTTTAGTGGGAAAAAAATCCACAAATAAGACGCTTCGGCGTATAAGCCGCAGGACATTCAAATTAGTAAAAAAAACTTTGTCTTATATGCCGAGAAGTACGGTAATTGTCTTGCATAGAACAGCTGTTCTTATCTGTGTTATGTCATATGTTCTACAATAAATGCTATATTTTACATTGTTCTAGTGATGTCTAATTACTGTATAAAAATACAATTGTAAGGTTAGTAACATAAAAGGATTAATTTTTACAAAATATCAAATACAGTAGTCC
>JBBPBX010059361.1:0-17397 GCA_038048925.1 Garcialebias charrua
AATTTATGTTGATTGTTGAGCCTTCCCATTAACTCACAAGCATTTTTACATTTGAATTTAGATAATGCATGAATATTGCACCAATCAACCATACACGAAATGTGACTTAACCAGATTGTAATGTACATGAAATAATTTGAATTGCATGTAACTCTTGCTCTGTCTCTCTGTATATCTCTCCTCTTTTCATCTGTCTCTTGTTGCCTCATGCATTTTCTCTTTCCTATTTGTTGCTCCTTCTAATTTCCTTCTTAAATCACTTATTTTCTACTCTTTTTCTACATTTCTTTTCCATTCCTACTTAATTGTTTCTTTCCCTTATCAATCTCAACTTTCCCCCATTACCTTCTCTGTTCAACTCTACTTTCTTGCTTTTTTATTCATTTTGGCTTTGAATTCATGCACCCCATTTGCTTTAACTCCACTTCCCTTCCCATTACTGCAGGGTGAGATTCTGGTAAGTACCCCACAGATTTAACCGACACCCTGCCAGTGGCAGCAGAGGTAGGCCATGCAGAAGAACTGAGGCCATATTAATAAAGGTTAGCCTTTATAGTTCTGGTGTCGAGATTAAATGCTCTGAGATACCTGATTGATGGCAGGCTCCTGTATTTATGCAAGGTGATACCTTCACCTTAATGAGTTGTTTTACCCCTCTGCAGCTTGGCGGGCTTGTGGAGGTCCAAGAGGAAAAGGTAGAGTCTCCGGACTTACCAGATCTGTATCGGTTATAATTCAAGCATCAATGCACAGTCTCCAGTAATTTTTAAGTGTCTCCACACTTAACACTCAACAATTTGAAATTGTTTTAATAAGGCAGTAATTGTCAGTAATTCTACTAACATTTTCTACTATATTTTGGAGAATTTTACCAGCAAAGAGGAGCAGAAAAATAAAATGAGAAACTCTCGCACCAATGACAATGGAGGTGTCAGTTCTCCTGTCATTTGGTTTGTACCTCTGCTGCTGCCTCATGCACGGTGATTCAAATGTTTTCTTCATGAGAATCGTCCTAAAAGTCACTGAGGGCAAAATGGGGACGGTTGGAGCAATCAAATTAGCAACATGCAACATTATTTATTTGTTTATTTAAGTGTGCATGAATGTTTAAAATTTTATTGATGCTGGAAAAAAAATTACAAAAAAAAATCAATTAAGAAAATCAGTTCTTAACTATCTTAATAATCTAATAAAAGTTGTCCGGATTTTCCATCATAGTTTTCATGTTTATTTGATTCGACTCCTCACTCCATCCTCCATGAATCATTCTAACACCAAACATTTAGAGCTTATTTCAAGTTGTCTTTAACCCAACATGGTGACTGCTCATGCCTTTGGGATAAATTACAGCACTTGAAACCAAATTCCTTTTCAACATTTCTTTATTCTGTGTTCCTAATATCTGTCGAGGCAAATTTATATAATCAAACTTGTCTACAATCAAAAAAGTGTCTTTCTTTGTGTTGATCTTTTGTGTGATCTAACAACCTCTATTATCTAACAACTATTGAATCAGAATCAGAATATCTTTATATGCTAAGTATGGACTGGAGGTCCCACAGTCAAAGTGGTAGATACCACCAAGGGTGGTGTAGAATGGAAGGGCTAAGATACTGTAGGACTTCCAGATCCAGACCAACAAACAGGTGATGGCTAACCAATCGAATATTGTGGTGGTCAACAAACCAAAGAAGAAGGCAGTGGTGATAGATGTATTGTTGTATCATTACATGGCATAATAATTAATAATAATACAAATAATTACAGACAAATTAGTGTAATACTAACACAATTTGTCAACAGGCATGTAGTGGAGTTAACAGTAAAAAAAAAAAAAACTTAAAGCACAATGGTCATATTAAGAGGGTAATTATAACAATGGCTTGTCTGGAAATGCTACCCTTTCACACTGTGCAAACAAGATTTATACAATATTGGCTTGTGTAGTCACTGAGCAATTTCCTTCATAGTCTTAAAATAACTGACCATATGTTTTAGACATAAAGTAGGTGTCCTACATAAATATTCTTTATGATACCAAAATCTTTCACGGGAACAACTCAAAGATGGAGTCAAGGTCAAATAAAAAAATGCATCCTGACATTAGATTAGTGATGGGGTGTAATGTCCTTTAGATGTCCAAGAATCACTGGTGCACATATTGTATCAATGCAGTTATAATAAAAAGGAACCTTGGTAGCTTTAAAAGATAATAGTCATCATTTCTTCACGTTGGTGTAGACAGCACTTATTTAATGACGAGTGTTCAAGGCCATTGAAAAAGGCAAGTGTCTTGAAATATGGTAATTATTCATCTGTACTACATGATGTTGACAAGAAAGAAAGGCCGTAGGTAAATGGGATGCAATACTTTTATGTGGACACTGTATTGTACACACAAACAGGCATTTTTGCTTCACAAGTTTTAATTTAAACATGTCTGAAACTTGTCTAAGGCTCTGTCGATTTATTAGTTTGTTTATTTTTCATATGCAGGTTGATACAAGGTCAACAATGCAATGACATGTTCAGGATGAGAAGCAGTCTCATAGGAAAGGTGTTTTCTAACTACACATTAAAAACATGTTTTCTTTTTATTAAAGTTCAGTGAAAATAGTTAAGCATACAAAACTAAATTCTGGTAGGTGGTGTGTACTTGGGTTGATGGTTTTCACTTTTCAGCATGTCCCTGCAAACATATAAACAAACATGTCCCTGTTACTGTAACGTTAGTTGGACAGTTATTAGCTCTGTTGTTATTGTCTAACTAACCTAAACATTGGTGATTCCACATCTGAAAAGGGATGCAACCTTTTCACAACATATGCTGTAATCGTTCTGTGTCACTCTTTATTCAGTTGCACCGATGTATTTCTCTTGGACGCTGTGGTGAACACCTGGCTAACGTTAGCCATTTCAGGTCATTTGCCTAAAAAAAAAAAAACGAGCTAACGTTAGCATCGTGTTTGTATTTGAGCTGACTTACTGCTTTAAGTGGAGTATAACTTGTTAGCTGCCTTAATGTTGGTATGAGACGTAGTTTATAGTTTTATTTAACTTACGGAGATGAAGCAGCAAAAAGTCCGGCGGAGCGTTTTTGATGAACGGACCACTTCCGGTCGGACACGGATGAAGCAAAAATAATCCAGCGAAGCGCGTCAAAGACGGGCCACTATTTTACTTCTCCACACTCCTTTGCATGATAGAAAATTATTGCAAGTGCTGCACTGAGCTGACTTCATTTTATTAAAGTTAAGCCACGCTTCGACCGCGGCTGCACACTTCCGCTAGATTCTTCTTTGTTGGTTTTCGGCGGCAAATTCTTCTTCGGCGTAGGCAACTACTTCCGGTCGGCGGACTAGCATCAAACATATGGATCGAAAATTATATTTTGAACGATTCCGGGAAAACCGGACATTTAGTCCCGGTTCCGAACTATTCTCGATACCCAACCCTAGTCCTGATCCTACCTCACTGACAGATCCTTTTGTGTTTCCATCAATGATTTTAGTTCTGCAGCGGCAGCACTTAAATGGGGGGTTCCACAGGGATCCATCCTGGGTCCTCTCCTATTCTCCTTATACCTGCTGCCACTTGGTGCTGTTTTCCGGAAACACAACATACCTTTCCACTTCTACGCCGATGACTGTCAAATGTACTTCCCCCTAAGACAAAATGGTACATGCTCTATTCAACTTCTGCTCGACTGCCTGGCTAACATCAGGGACTGGATGACTTTAAATTTCTTAAGTTTCAATGAAAAGATGTCTGAAGCCATGTTGTTCCCTCCCAACGACACAATCACGAACCACGGCATTGACCTTTCTGCTCTAGCCCTGTCAGAAAAACAAAAAAGTCACAAATCTTCGAGTGATAATGGATCCTTCCATGAAACTCAACAGTCATATAAACATGATTGTTAATTCCTGTTTTTTCCAGCTGAGGCGACTGTCTAAGCTGAAGCCCATATTGTCCAAAAATAACCTGGAGTCAGTAATTCACACATTTATTACATCCAGGCTTGATTACTGCAATTCACTCCTGTTAGGTATCAGTCAGATCACCATTGCATGATTACAACTGGTCCAGAACGCAGCAGCCCAATTTTTAAACAGTACAGGCAAAAGAGAGCACATTACACCAGTCTTGGCCTCCCTGCACTGGCTACCCATCTTCAAATCCAGTTCAAAATTCTCTTGTATATCTACAAATCGCTGAACAGTCTCAACTCCGATCTCTCTGATTTGCTGCAGCCGTATGTCCCACCACGTGCTCTGAGGTCAGCGGACCAGTTCCTTTTCAGTTGGTCTCTCAGTGCAACATACTTGCTATGGGAATTGCGCCCCGCACGATTACCTGAAGGAATATACTCACGCCTTTACGGCTAGGGGCGTCACCGCCGCACCAGAGGCCCCGCCCTCTGGGTACTTAAGCGGCCTGCGCCCCTCCATCTTTCTCTTTTTGCCCTTCACCTCGCTTAAACCTGAACTTTGTGGGACTTCTCTGTTGTGGCATCACTCGACTGAGGTGAGCTTGCTCCCTACACTGAGTGTATGGAGACATTTTTCTGTGTATTGCTGGGCTGGCGTAAGCTGGTCCAACCTTTTCTACTCACCCTCGAAGTTTTCTTCTTTCCGTAGCTTTTCGCTCAACGGCGCTAACTGCATCATAACTTCCTGCTAGCCATTAGCAGGCTAACCAGCGAAAGCCAGACGACAGAGAAGACGGCTTCAAATAAAAGAAAACTAGGAACAACTTCGACGCTTCTTGCCGGACATGGCTCCCGAGAAGGGAAAACGGAGGACAAAGAGGAGAAAAACCAAGATGACGAGTCCTCGCTCGCGCCCATGCTCCAGCGGATGCGGCTACTCCTTCTCGGCGACGGACACCCACAAGGCCTGTCCTGTCTGCCTAGGGATTCTGCACGCGAGGAAAGCGCTGGAATTCCCCGACTCCTGCTCTCACTGCAGTCGAATGTCGGCAGTTGTGAAGAAATGACGGGCTGACGCGTTGGCCAAATCCATGGCTAGGAACGCGACGCTGAAGGTCGCACGTCGCACTAAAGTGCTCCCTCCTGAACCGGAGCATGACAACGTGGACCTGGAATGCTGAGGCCGAGTCGGAGAGGACAACATGTCGGACTTCTCAGTTGCCGCCGAGGACTCGACGCCTGAAGTGTCCGACAAAAACGCTGAATATGGTGACAAAGGGGAAATTGTTGATTCCTCCCAGAACCTGGCGCAAATCTTACCGGACCTGTCGGTACCTGCCCTGTTTGACCTGTGCCACAAGGCGGCAGATGCCTTGCAGGTCACGTGGCCAGACCCCATGCCTCGCCAATAGGCTACGAGGCTAGCGGGGAGCTACTTCTACACGAAACAATCGACAACATCGCAGAAATTACCAATTTTCCCGGACTTCCTCATGGAGCTCAAACGCTCCTGGGCAGAACCCGGAGCTTTCATCATGCTGCCATTATCCCGACTCCTTGACGTCGCAGGAATGGAGACAGCAGGCCTCACCAACGCACCCCCGATAAAGGAGACTCTGGCGGCTCACTTGGCCCCCACTGTCACGGGGACGAAACCTATCCTACCCAACAGGGCCTGCCACACTTCGGAGAAACAACTCGAGAAGTGCTACAAGGCTCAGGGCCTCACAGCTCGAGCAATTAATGCATCGACCATGGTGCAAGCATACCTGGCGGAAAAACTCCAACATATCCAGGTAACAAAAGACGAGCATGACTCGACGGAAGCCATGGAGGAGGCCCACCATGCCTCGGACCTCGTGCTCCGCATGATGGGGACAATAGCCATTTCCCAAGGCAAGGCTATGGCGGAAATAGTTGTCACCCAATGCCATCTTTGGCTAACTCTGTCGGACCTCCCAGAAAACCAGAGGTCCACTTTCCTCCAGCACCCCATCAAGCCAACGGGACTCTTCGGGGGAGCATTGGAACGCATCCAGGCCAGGCTGGAACAGAGACGCAAACAAGCGGAAGCCCTCAGCGAGGGGTTGCCAAGATAAGGCTTTGCACCCCCGAAGGAAGACATGCGTGGCCCACCATGGAAGAGACCCGCTGGTGGCGGCGAAGCCTTCCAGCACCGCCCAAGGACCTCCCCAGTGACCCAATGTGCAAAACAGACTCGAACCTGATGTAACAGGACGATCTGACAATTTTACAGGTTTGCCCGCCTACGTGGTACGGGAACCTAACTCCTTGAGCCCAGTCTCCCCTTGTAAAAGACTACGAGGAGTGACTGACATGTGTGCACGTACCAAACATGACTCGAACTTTGCATGTGTAAACAAAACAAACACTGTTTCAGACATGTACAAAAATAAAAGCACCAAAGCAAGACTGCCCTGGTTCTTGACTCAAGTCCCATTTTTATAAACAAACTATATGGTCAAACTATGAACCACAGCAAGATACACGAGTTCTACCAAGGACGGTCAGATCTAGCAATATCTTCTGTTGGGCCGACCAGCCTGCTCAAAGGAGTGTAAGAGGGGTCAAAGGTCACCCCTCTGGCGCTAAAACACGACGAGCAGCAATTCAACATGCCCTCCAGGCTCAGCGCGTATGCACAGGCCTGGAAGGCGTGTTTACCAAATGAGTGGGTCATGACAACGATACGTCATGGACTCAAGTTGCAGTTCTCAAAGAGAACGCCCCGCTTCACAGGGGTGCTGCAATCTAAAATTAACCCTAAACGTGCACACGTACTGAGGGAGGAAGTCTCAACAATGCTGCAAAAGGGAGTGATTAGCCTGGTCCCAGGACGCAAGCTACGCTCTGGCCACTACAGCAAATACTTCCTGGTGCCCAAAAAGGATCATTCACTGAGACCAATTCTGGATCTCAGGACCCTTAACAAGAGGATTAAAACATTTAAGTTCAAGATGCTTACACTACGGCAAGTTCTCCAGTCGGTGAGACCTGGAGACTACGCGTGTACAATGGATTTATAAGATGCCTATTTCCATATAGGTGTATGGAGGAAACACAGGAAGTTCCTCCGCTTTGCTTTCGAAGGTAACACTTATGAATTCAAAGCTTTACCTTTTGGTTTAAAGACTTCTCCGCGCACATTTACTAAATGTCTGGATACAGCCCTGACCCCTCTTAGGAATCAAGGACTCAGGGTCATGAATTACCTGGATGACCTGCTGATTCTAGCTGAAAGTAGAAAGCAGGCTCAATCACACTCTTATATGGTGATTCTTCACCTGGAGTCTCTTGGGTTTGTCATAAACTTACAAAAGAGCGATTTGACTCCATCACGGGTTACCGTATTTTTGGGAGTACAGATCGACACCATTCAGTACAGAGCATGGCTCTCGAAGGAACGAGTTTCCTCCATTCGCCGTTACCTGGAAAAATTTAAACTGGACCATCGGGTCCCTGTGAAAACCTGCCAACGCCTCTTAGGCCTCTTGGCGGCAGCCATTCCTTCTGTACCACACGCATTACTGAAAATGCGGCCCATACAAGTATGGCTAAACCAACGAATACAACCCGACTTGCCTAATCAGGCAGAGAAGGTTAGGATAGACCCAGAGTGCATGGAGGCCCTGGAATCCTGGAGAGACTTGTCCATTTTCACGGAAGGGGTGTCATTGGGAAGGGTGTCATCTCGTGTGGTCATCACGACGGACACCTCAAAAACTAGATGGGGGACGATCTGTAGAAATCATAACGTCCGCGGCCTTTGGAATGAACAGGAAGTGAGATTGCATATCAACTTCCTGGAATTGTTGGCCGTATTCTTGTCTCTAAAAAGTTTCTTCAATAAAGGTCTGATTGCTGGACAACACATCCTGATGAAATCAGATAACAGGACCACAGTGTCCTTCATCAACAGAGAGGGAGGGACAAGGTCCCAGGTCCTCCTAGGATTGGCACAGAGGATGCTCACATGGTGTGCTCCAAGAATTTTGTCACTTAGGGCGACTCATGTCCCCGGCGAACTAAATTATGGGGCAGACGCCCTGTCAAGAGGACTCCTTTTGGCGTCGGAATGGAGCCTGAATCCACGAATTGTGGAGCAGGTCTGGTCACGATTTGGGAAAGCCTCTGTGGACCTGTTTTGCCTGTAGGGCTAGCTCACACTGTGACCTCTACTTTTCCTTGAGGGAAGCAGACGCTCCAATGGGTATGGATGCTCTGGCACATGATTGGCCTGCGGGGGTGCTCTACTATGCCTTTCCACCTTTCCCTCTGATCGGGGCAACATTGGAACGGGTAAGTCAGGGAGCTCTCTCCTGAATCCTCATAGCCCCAAGGTGGCCACAGAAGATGTAGTTCCCAGAGCTGATTTTAATGATATCTGCCATACCATGGCAATTGCCTTCTCACAGGGACCTACTGACTCAGGCGCATGGGCAGCTTCTACACCCACATCCAGAGTTGTGGTAACTTTCATCCTGGCCTCTGAAGGGATCTGGCTGAGAGCCTAAGGCTTTGGTTGCTTTGTCCCAAAACAAAGAACACAGTAAAAAGGACTTGTGAGGTTACCCTGTGCTTGGCTTGGGTTTCTACCTCTACATCGGTCACCCAATTTCTTGTGACATGGTGGGTCCATTTTTTCTCCTGTTTTCTCATGATGTCACATTGAGAAAAAGGGAATGTTAAGCTTTCACACTGATGGAGCACGCTCAAGCTGTCTCTAGTTGGTGTATACATATATATGCCTAGTGGAAACATCATGTTGGTGTTTCTTGCATTTGGCATTTTTTTCCTCTTAGCATGTGCCTTCTGCATTCCCTGCAGACGGTAGCTAAGGGATGCATGTCCTTTAGGACGGATGTTCTCACTTGTACTTTGCTAAGCATTTCAAGGGCATGAATGGATTACGTTCCCATAGCAAGTATGTTGCACCGAGAGACCAACTGAAAGGGAACTGAAAGTTATGCACCATAACTCATGTTCCCTGAAGGAAGGGAACGAGGTGCAACATAGCTGGCCCTTTCAATGCTGAAAGCTCGGTGAAGTGCAATTTTGGAGAAAGATGGAGGGGCGCAGGCCGCTTAAGTACCCAGAGGGCGGGGCCTCTGGTGCGGCGGTGACGCCCCTAGCCGTAAAGGCGTGAGTATATTCCTTCAGGTAATCGTGCGGGGGTGCAATTCCCATAGCAAGTATGTTGCACCTCATTCCCTTCCTTCAGGGAACATGAGTTATGGTGCATAACTTTCAGTTACTTCTAACAGTTCCATGATCTCGTCTTAAGTGCAGAGGTGACAGGGCCTTCTCTGTAGCAGGCCCAAGACTTTGGAACAAGTTACCTCTGCTTGTCAGACAGGCCCCCTCCCTCTCGGTTTTCAAATCCCATTTAAAGACCTACTACTATTTTGTTGCTTTCAACACCAGATGATCTGTGTTTGGTCATTATATTCATTATCTCCAATGATTTTATGTCTATATTCTGTTTTCTTTTTTGTACTTCATTTTGTATGTTGCCTATGTGTTGTCTGTTGTTTGTACAGCACTTTGGTTGGCCTTGTCGCTGTTTTAAGTGCTCTATAAATAAAATGGTATGGTATGGAATGGTATGTTATTAAGAGAGACAGGAATGTGAACTTTGCTCTTCAGAGAGAGCTATGAATGAAAAAAAGAAGAGATTAATTGTATGTTGCCAAATGAAAGAAGAGCAAACTCCCAGAAAATATGAGGGAAAAAAGCACCTTTTGATGCTGTTGATCATGTTCCAACTCTAAGCTAATGGCTCCCTGACATAAGAAAGATGACTGCTGTGCAGTGACATCGATCAGGATGTTAATTACTCTGACCCGGAATTTACACTACATGCGTTCCGGCTCCGCTCCGCTCCGCAGGTCGCAGCTGAGCGTCTCAAAGTCCAGTTTACACTACCTCCGCTCCGGTCCGGTCCGCCTGGATGCGCCGCTCCGAGACGCATGCGCGGGAATTGCGAGATCGCGTGATAAATCAAGTGATAAATAAGGAAGTCAGAACAAAAAGGATGACTGGTGTCATATAATATAGTGTAATTCTCAACTTCCACAAGTCTCTCCTCATCCATTGTTGCGTCTGCCTTGATCTTCTCTCGTAAATGAGCGACAGGACATGGTTTGAGCGACAGGAAGTGATTTATTACATTTCAGAATAAAATACTTTTTTTATTTTTTATTTCTTGTATTGCGTTTGTAGGCGTAGTCATAAATGATAGTTTGACAGCATTTTTGTACAAATAAATCCGTATAGAGCTAGGATTAGTCCGCCCGTGGTGATTTTATTTTGTAAATACGGATGTTGTGCTCGTTCCTTTTCCTGTTGGTGCGACGTAATCTTTAAAAGTTGACTCCGGCACAGCTCCGGCGTCCGGCAGAAATAGGATCGGATCCTATTTTGACGGACTGCCGTCCGCTCGCCGCCGCCGTGTGGAGCCAGTGTAAATGCTCTCATTGATGATAATGGATGCGTATTTGCTGCGGAGGTCGGACCGGAGCGGACCGGAGCCGGAACGCATGTAGTGTAAATTGGGGGTCACATACTAGAAGGCAGCGACGGTGGCTGCTTTGATGACTATCTGTGGTGACCCAAATATTGAAGACGGCACAATGATGGCAATGAAAGTAGCCGTGTTTCCATCAAGGTTTCTAGATGCGCATTTTGAAGTATTGCATCAGAAAAGCTGAATGGAAACGGCAAGATGCAAATTTACTTCCTCTAATTCTCAAAAAAGTTGATACGCTCGCTTGAGGTGGTTTTTGGGTTCTTCGAAACAGAGCTGATGCGCAAAACGACAGATGGAAACAGATTTGCCGACTCAGTTCTGCCGTAGCGAACATTCACGTCACGTGACTTCGTCTCCGGACAACATGTAACATCGCTAAAACTAGTTGGCATGACAGAATAAATACAACTTGCCCGATAGCAACACATACCTGAAATATTCTCTCCATTTTGCCGAGATGTGTGGTCGGGTCCTGTTTTCAACCGCTACTTCCTGTTTACTGTAGACATGCGTAACGCTGACGTCTGACGTAATGACGCTGACGTCTGACGTAATGCCGCTTTGCGTGGCCTGGTAGATGCGCTTCAAGCCAATTGATGGAAACACTTCTGCTTCGCATTAATTTTTATTTACATTTTTGCGAATTTTCAAAAATTCACTCAAAATTCGTATTGAAAATAGATGGAAACACAGTTACTAACAATGACACATCATAGGCATCCTCAAAGATTGTACTGCTTTAGTTAGAAAATATTATACTAACTATTTAGTTCAGTATCAAAGGTTAACTTTTACATAAAGAAACAAATTTTACAATCAACATTCTTATTGTGATGTTATTCTGAATTACAGGGAGTCTTCAACTTACGTACGAGTTCCGTTCCTACGGTCCGTTCGTAACCCGATTTTGACGTAAGTCGGGGACCACCTGAGCCGCCACTGATACGCGTACAATGAACAGTTACCAAGTTACCTATCCTAACACAGCTACATAATTATCAAAAAACACATACAGTACTGTACAGTACATTTAGAGAGATACAGTACTGTAATTAAATTAAAAAAATACAATTTCTTACTGTGAGCTGGTCTTCGCCGCCTGTCGAGTCCGTGTCTCCGGTCGGGCCTCGTTAGCATTTTAGCCCCCCCTTAGCTCAGTGTCGTCCCTCCAAAAAGGCTACCCAGCTGTTTATCCACGTTTTAGCATGTTACCTCGGTCTTCATCCAACATCTGAGGCTACCAGGCAGACATCGATGCGAGCTCCTGGCTGCAGCAGGCTCTCCGCTGCAGCGCCAGTCGGGTCAGGGCCGCTTTAGCATTTTAGCCCTCCGTTAGCTCGGTGTCGTACCTCCAAAAGGCTGCCCAGCTGTTTATCCGCATTTTAGCATGTTACCTCGGTGTCTATCAAACATCTGAGACTGCCAGGCAGACATGGATGCGAGCTCCCGGCCCAAGCAGGCGTCTCGGACCACCGCCCGTCGGGTCCGTTAGCATTAGCATGTTAGCTCGTGGTTCCTCCACTACATCTTGTTGTCTGTTGCTTCATGCGTTCCACAACGTCTTTGTCCTCCTTGGTCTATCTGTCCCTACGCAAAACCGTTGTTCAGCTGCAACGCATGTGTCCACGCGAAGCAACCTCTGAACCAACACGGTTTGGCTGTCGAAGCCGGAGCTACCGAAGCTAAGAAACATAGCGGCCGGAAACTGTCGGAAACTACCGGAAACTGCGTAATTCGGCTTAAAAATAATTAAAAAATAATAATTTTAATAATAATACTTTATTTATAAAGCCATTTAAAACAACCACAGGTGCAACAAAGTGCTGTACACATGAAATAAAGAATATTAAAAAAAATAATAATAATAAAATTATTCTCATTTTTATTAATTATGATAAGTTCGTAACTCCAGATTGCCGTAAGTCGAGGGCGACGTAACTTGAGGACTCCCTGTATACTGAAACATTGGCTTTGAATTAACCAAGTTTGAATACATAAGCATTTGTTTTGAAGGACTGACCTTTTAGAAATGAAAAGCACATTGATTTGTTTTTGTCATATGCAACACACACAAACAAGGACACAACATTTAGTTTTATGCAACAGAATACTAAAGCAAATATCTGTAATAATGCATTCATTTTCAGAGGGCTATATGCAGCTCTGTGACTTTGACATGTCTCAAAATAGAATTTATAGTTCAGGATCAACTTGCATTTTTCATGTAATAACTTGTTTTATAAACCCTTACTTAAAAAAATGCCTAATATGTTGATCTAAAAAAAAAACTGAATTTATGATGGTCAGCCTTCTGTTAACTATATTTTTTTTATCACATAGGCAAATAAAAGGTCCTAAAACTCTTGTCTACAAAATGAGAAGACCAGCAGATCACAGCTAAGGCACTCAAAATAGATGACAAAGCATCTCACACCCTCATTAAAATACAGTTTTTTGCATGTGGTTCACTGTCAGTTATAGCACCATGAATTAATTTAACCTTTAAAGCTCAGGAGCATCAATGAGTCTCATTTACAAATAGTGTCTTTTACTCAAAAGTTCAGTTTCAGTTGGGATCCCACTTAGCAATTCAGATAGCACTCCTCTCCTTTAGTTCCTTTAGGTCAAAGGTCATCAACTAAATTTGTTTAAGGGTCAGAGGTTTTTCTCAGAGAACCATATGGGAACCTGGATTATTGAGCATTCATCAGGACGATATAGGGAACAGCCTTTGAATAGTCGTGTGTCTGGTATCTATGGGATGTTTTATTTATTGTTATTTCTGTTGTTTCTAATTAAAATAATTTGTTAACAGCTTTCAATTTCAAAAAAATTTTTTTTGATAGGTTTTGGCTGCCTGCGACTTTGCCTGTGTTTTACTTTGATTTGAATCATGNAATTACCGTACTCCCGCAGTCTTTTAGTTAAGGTTCACAGCAGGATCATCTGTGAGGTGGAAGAGATCACACAAACTTCTGAAACAGGTTTCTGATTAAACCTAAACTAAATAATGCTATTAGACTATGGTGTTTTCAATACTTTATGTATTTTTAACTCATAACACATCTCTTTAGACTAGCTTATCATTAACATTACTAAATGTATTTTTATTATTTTGCATTTTATAATCCTTATGTAATTTATATTTCAATTTGTCGCTGATAATGTTTGATCTGTATTACACTGTATTGGTTTGTTAAGTGTCCTTGGGTGTCCTGAAAGGCGCTTTTAAATAAAATGATGATTATTATTATAATAGACAATAATATTTTGGGGAAAAAATAATGTACACACAAAAAAAAATCATCCAATTATGTCAAAACCAGGTCCATTTCAATAGAAACATGCATACACATTTTTATTGCAACACCTTAAAGACCGTGTAAAGTGAAATTAAATGTGTGTTTTTAGTTTGTCACATGGCATAAATATGTGTTATTAATCACCCATTTAAATCTGACTGATTAAAAACATTGTTTACCTTATAAAATTAAGTCTCAAAAATCATGAAAAAACATGATTTTGCCTTGCCCTGGAACGCTGGGGGCGTGTCAGTGCGTGGGCGTGGTTTCAGCGCAGCTGCGCTCGTGTCCTGCTCCTGAGCTGACTGTGGAGAGGCAGACAGCAGAGCCAGTAAACCTGCTCTGTTTTTATCTGAGTTCTGTCTGTAACAGCAGCTACTTTTTCCAAGAGTTACGCTGTTTTTGTAAATAGTTTTCTTGTGTGTTTTTAATCTGGAATGAATAAAAAAATAGTAATAAAAAAAAAAAAGAGTTGTACCATGCGGGATTTGAACCCGTGGGGTTTGGGACGGAAGGCAAGCGCTCTAACCATTGTCCTATCCAGGCATTACAGATACTCAGTATAATACCACGCAGTATAAAAACATGTTATGATTTGTACGGGTGCCCTGACCATTACGACATCCAGGGAAGATGCACGAACGAGGCATAATTGATTAGCTAGCTAACAATGAACAAAATATCTATGCTATTGCTATCTGATGCTATCTGCGATTCGCGAGTGAACGGCTCCACCGAGGCGAATTTATACGGCTGGAGCTGCAGGGGGTGGGGCTATACTAATGAGGACCGCGTGACGAAACGCGGTCACGTTTAAAACACGCCTAAAAAATCCTGAAACAGAAAAATGTTTATACACAGTTTGCTCTATAACTCCAAAATTAATTGAGCTACAATTTTGAGACTTTTTACTAATTTACAAGATTACCATTATGACATTTATAATGTTTATTGAAGAAATTGTTGAAATTCACTTTACACAGTCTTTAAGAGTGAGGATGGAAACTATTTCATTGTAGTGCTACAACTGACCTAGAATAAGAAAATAAAAAAATAAATCAGTTCAGGTTATGATAGTGTCTTGAGCCTCTGAGGGTTGATCCAGGGTCTGCACTGCTTGGGGAAACTTCTTTTAAACAGTAATACGACAACTTTTTATTCAGTTCGTTTTATAACTACATTTGCAGCCAACATTTTTTCTGGTAATGTTAAGGACAGAAACCATCCTAGGGAAATGGAACAAAACTGTTGTACCTGGTCAGGATTAGGGATTAATTTAAAGGTCCTACCAACTATTAAGCTGACACAATTATATGTGTTCTCTTTTGTGACAATGACAGACAGAATGCTAACATCATTAAACTGCTGTACGATGAGCAACCTAAATGAGTTTAGTTAATTAAACATTAAGTTGATTTACTCTTTTCTACCCACCACATCTCCTAGAGCAGTGGTTCTTAACCTGGGTTCGATCGAACCCCAGGGGTTCGATGAGTCGGTCTCAGGGGTTCAGCGGAGCCTCTGCCATGGAGGTAAAGGCACACTAGTGTAAATTTGTGATGACACACCCCACTTGGCCCTGCAGCAAGTGATGGCTGCAGAGTCATCCTCTACAGTGCAGCAGTGTTAATTTTGACAGCTATTTTTAATTTAGTTTTAGTCTTAGTCATGTGACTAAAACATCATTTAGTTTTAGTCATTACTTAGTCATCAGAATTTTTTTTGTTTTAGTCTAATTTTAGTTGACAAATCAATGAAAACATTTAGTCGACTAAATCTACAGTCAATTAAGTCGACTAAGTTATACATAGTAAAAACTTTTCATCAATTCTCTGTAGTTACTAAAACAAAACAATGTTTTAACCATAATATTAATATTAATATGCAATACATACAACAACAAATAAAACTTTTTTCAAACATTATTTGTCTAACCTTGCTTTTAACAGTAAAACTACAAGCAGTACTTGAATCCAGTGTTAATTTTGACAGCTATTTTTAATTTAGTTTTAGTCTTAGTCATGTGACTAAAACATCATTTAGTTTTAGTCATTACTTAGTCATCAGAATTTTTTTGTTTTAGTCTAATTTTAGTCGACAAATCAATGAAAACATTTAGTCGACGAAAATAATTAGTCGACAATTAGTCGACAAAATTAACACTGCAGTGCAGAGGATCACGTGATTGGCTGCAGCACTGATTGGCCATTGCTTGGCCAATCAGTACTGTGGGGAATTTAGTGTGCGCAGTAGTTAATGGCTGTCGTAGTACGTCATGTGTTTTTTTCATAATACAAAATCCATACTAAATATGTCAAGCAAAAAAAGAAGGTGGTTGGATGAATATATACAACATGGATTCACGTGTGTCACGGAACGGGATGGGAGTCAGCGTCCTATCTGCATGATATGCAATGCCAAGTTGAGCAACTCTAGTCTTGCACGGGCAAAACTAAAGGAACACTTCATAAAGCTGAATGGAGACGGGGAATACAAGAACACAACGCTTGCTGAATTCAAGGTGAAACGAGCCAGATTCGATGAAAGGGCCACTCTGTCTGCTCTTGGATTTGTACCCGTTAGCAAACCGATCATCGAGCATCGTACGAAGTTGCTTATTTGATAGCAAAGCAGGGTAAGCCACACGCCATCGGCGAAACACTCAAAAAACCAGCTGCGTTAAAGATGGCAAATCTGCTACTCGGAACAGCGGCCGAAGGTAAATTATCCCAAATTCCTCTTTCAAATGACACCATCAGCGACAGAATAAAGAACATGAGTAAAAACATCTTGGCTCAAATAGTTGCAGATCTAATTTCAAGTTCGGCAAAATTCAGCCTTCAACTTGATGAGAACACAAACTTTTCTAACCTAAGCCAGCTTGCTGTTTTTGTATGCTATGTGAAAGAAGACACGATAAAAGAAGATTTTTTTTTATTTTGTAAGCCTCTTATAACAACAACTAAGGCAGCCGATGTGAAGAAGCTTCTGGATGACTTCTTCAGAGACAATAATCTTTCATGGGATATGGTTTCTGCAGTTTGTACGAACGGAACTCTAGTCATGCTGGGAAGAAAGTCTGGTTTTGGTGCGCTAGTAAAAGCCGATGCACCACACATCATTGTTATGCATTGTATTCTGCACAGGCATGCATTGGCAACTAAAACCTTGCCTCCAAAAATGGCAGAAGTATTAAAAACTGTGGTGGAATATGTGAACTATGTGCGAATTAGTGCTCTGAGGCACTGCATCTTCAGTGTGCTGTGTAAAGAAATGGGCTCTGAATTCGAGGTGCTCCTGTACCATTCTAATGTTCGGTGGTTATCCCGGGGACAGGTGCTGAATCGTGTTTTTGCCATGCGTGTGGAATTAGCCCTGTTTTTGCACGAACAGCAACATTGTCATGCAGATTGCTTCAAAAATCCTAAATTCATTGTGATTTTAGCTTACATGGCTGATATATTTGCAGCTCTCAATCATCTCAATCAGCAGATGCAGGGTGGTAGTGTCAACATCGTGCAAGCAGAAGAAAGCCTGAAGGCTTTAAAAAAACTACCGTTATGGAAACGACAAACAGAGAACAATAACTTCGCAAACCTTCCCCTTTTGGACGA
>JBBPBX010059362.1:0-10567 GCA_038048925.1 Garcialebias charrua
ATGGAGGATCTTCTGCGGTAACCAGCAGAGCTTGGAGTCGGGAAGATGACGCGCTGCACGGCTTCAAGGCTCCGGTGTCGAGGACCTGGGGGAGTCGGGGGCCGTTGGAGCTCCATCTAGCTCACTCTGAATTTTGCTGTTGGCCACCAAGCACAAAAAACACCTGCACTTCAGCATTAGACCACGGTGTTGTCATTATTGTTTTAAAATTTTTAAAATAGGTCCAGTCACTCCTGGAGTTCGGGTACCGGTAATTACAAATGGTGGATTGGGTGTTGTGAAAAATTCTCAAACCCCCTAGTGACTCCACCCCCTGACCAATCAGTGACCGACAGTGTTCTGACGTCACATTTTGGTGCCGGTTCGGCCCACTTGGAATACAAGAGAAAATGGGTCTGAAAAAATGGACTGGTTCTACGAACCGTTACTAGTGGAAAAGCCTTGGAACCATGCTAAGTCGAGTCGAACCATCCTGTACCATTACTAATGGAAAAGGGGTATTATTATTATTGTCGTGAATCTATACTAATCTGACCAAATTAGTGCTGCAATCAGGAGATTGTTTGACAAAACACACATTTTCTACACAATAATCAGTTTGACACGCAATGTTAGGTTTGTATATTTTTTGTAAAGACCTATTTTATAACACAGAGACACAAGAGATGCATCTAGATTGTGAAATTTTTCAAAAATGTTTGTTTCATAACAGATTGGAGAAAAAGACTATGTTTTCTTTACTTGTATGTGTCCCCCTAATAAACACCTTGGCTTCCCCCGTGCCACTCCTTTCACAAAAGTTTAACTTCGCCCCTGCCTTAGAAGAGGTACTTTACCGGCCAGACGTAGCTGCGGAGTTCTGCCTCTCATCTCCTCCGACAAAATTGTTTTTTGTTTGTATGTAAACAACAAAAACTCACTTGTAATGTTGACAAACAGTAAATGGACTATAGCACCTTTCTATCTTATCAAGATTCTCAAAACATTTTACAACACAATCTGTGTCCTCATTTACCCATTCATACAGCACTCTACTAGATCTCTCTACTAAAGGGCCGTTTACACGGCGCATATTTTGAGTGAAACCGCTCCTTTCTCTCTGCGGTTCTGCTGATCGTTTACACGACACCATTGGACACCTCTTTGAGGCCCTGTTTACACGGACACTGTGTGGGGGAAACGAAACTTTTGGGTATGTTAATTAGGTTAGGGCCCTGTACACACGTAGCCTGGTGTTTGAAAAACGAATATTTGCACACAAAAAATTTCTCTGTCCATACATGTTTGGATGTTCGTCTACATGTGCCGTTTATTTCACTACAGAGCGTGTAATGAATATGCTGAACCCATAGGTGGCAGTGTAGTAGCAGTGTAGTGCAGTCACAACCATAGATATAAAACACTAGATACCCCATCGGAAGCTGAACGGCGTAACCATAGATATCATATATAGAACACTAGATACCGCATGGCCCGCTCTCGCCAACGAGAGCTGACGAGATTTCAGGCGGCCATCTTAGAGCTGTCGTCCGCTCCACTCAGCCTTATATATTTGGCTGGCACAATAAAGTATCAGCGCATTTTACTTGCATTTAATCAATCATAACACGCTGAATAGTAATCCCATTGCCACATATTTAAATGTTAGGCATACAGCTATTAAAACTGCATGTATAGGAACATATATTTTAGCATATTTAAATAATTTTGGTGGAATACCATACTTAATTATATGACATGTTTAGCAAGATGCAACCAAAGATGCAATTTATTCACACACACATTATGTATACATATTAGATACTGTAATTATATATACAGTATATATATATATATATATATATATATATATATATATATATATATATATAATATATATATATATATATATATATATATATATATATATATATATATATATATATATATATATACAGGGCCGGATTTATGCAGGGGCTTACAGGGGCTTGAGCCCGGGGCCCCGGAATTTTAGGGGCCCCCAGAGCCTCCGGACCCGCCCCCTAAGTTTTTTTTTGTGAACGGATAGTCTCAAACACGTTGTCTCACAAAGGAGAAAACTGTTCTTGTTAGGTTTTATGTAAAACTGGATGATTTTATCTTTTATTCGCTTCAGCGCGGCCGGTCCCCTCCCGCTGCCGGCGGGGGAGGGAGGGGGTGTGTGCGGCCGGTCCCCTCCCGCTGCCGGCGGGGGAGGGGGGGTGCGCGCAGCCGGTCCCCCACCCACCGCTGGTGATAAGGAAGAGAAAGTGGAGGTGGAGGTGAATGGAGAAATAAAAAGTGCAGGAACGGAGGCAAAGGAGCTGGTGTAGGAGAAAGCAGGGGCGGCTGTAGAAGAAATGGAGCTGGGGCCCCCCAAACCAGGTGAAGAAACAAGGGAAGAGAAAAAATGAAGTTGCTGCAAGCGTGTTGCAGGGAAGTTTGTGTTGAAGTCCAGGCAACAATAGCTATTCAGTGATTTTATTTTGTGATGGAAGCATCATATTCTAGTTTCAAACCCTAACATGTGGTTTTGTATTTAACCAGTTCAGGGTTGTTTGTAGTTTGTGACAACTGGCATATTAAAGTTGTAAGTTGTGAAAACTTACTATTCAGTCATTTTCTGCTCATCATCTGAACCAAAGCAAAACAAACAAACATATATATATATATATATATATATATATATATATATATATATATATATATATATATATATATATATATATATATATATATATATATATATATATATATATATATATATATATATACTGTATACGATCCAAGATGGCGCCCATAAGCATGGCTGCGTGTCCACCTCTCCTGTGGGTGTTTGGAATTTTTGTGTTTTGTTCGTTCTTCATTGGAGACATAACTACACTGCTGGTTTATGATCGGAAGCAGCTTCTGGATTTACGGTTTGCTGCCGCGGATGTCGCTGATTCGGGCCAGTATGACCGTACCTCGGGATCGGGGAGGCCCCCTCTGCCCCCGTTGCTCGGAGACGAGTTGCCCGTTTACCTCCGCTGCTCTTCGCACCAGCCTGCACGGAGAAATCGATCGACTCGGAGGAAGAAACGCGGCTGTCGAGCTGGCCGGCTGGTGAAGCTCAGAGCCCGGCGTTCTGCCTCGCTGTCTTCAGCTGATGGTCTCGATTCTCATCGCCAGTCTCCCGCGTGCACGGACCAGGAAAACAACGGGGATCTCCGGCCGGAGCAGCTCTCTGTGGGCAGCGAGCCGCGGGGCGCTCCCCCACCAGCTGTTAGCACATCAGCTGCTAGCAGCCCATCAGCGGCTAGCTCGGATATCATCAAATTCTGTGTTGTCAACGCCCGATCTGTTTGCAACAAAACGTTCATCCTCAGGGATTACTTTGAAGAGCACGACTTGGACTTTTTCTGCATCACAGAATCGTGGATGTCGTCGGGTGAGTCCAGCGCGCTGACGGAAATAATACCACCAAACTGTTTGTTTTTTAACGACCCGCGACCATCAGGTCGTGGCGGTGGGTTATTAACTATCTTCAAATCAACTTTTGACTGTAAACAACTGTCCATTCCAGTCTCCTGCTCTAGCTTTGAGCTGACTGTGTTTGAACTCGGACATTCACCTGTAACTTTGTGTGCTCTTGTCTACCGGCCGCCTCGCTCCAAGAACTTCATCAGCGAGTTTTCTGATTTCTTGGCTGAAATTACAGCTAAATATTCTCGGGTCGTCATTTCAGGCGACTTCAACTTGCACGTGTGTTGTCCTGAGAAGCCCATGGTTAAGGACTTTTTAGATTTATTGGACTCATTTAATTTAACTCAACACGTGAACTCTTCCACACAGCAGCGTGGACATTTGTTGGACCTTGTTTTAACATGTGATGTGACCGTTTCAAACCTTGAAATAGGAGACAATGCATTCTCAGATCATAGGCCAGTGAATTTTCAGGTCAACATCCCCCATGTAACACCTAAAACATGCATTCCTGCACGTAAAGGCAGGAATGTTAACCATTTAACTGCCGCACGTTTCACTGAGGTCTACAACAATGACATGTTAATTCAGCCCCCGGGGTTCCTCTCCAGCACTGAGGAGCTGACAAACCAGTTTGACTCTGTTTGTTTAAAGGCTTTGGACCAAGTGGCGCCTATTAAATCTAGGAGACCAAAACTCAGGGCTGAACCGTGGCTGAACGACACGACCAGAGCTGTTAGGCAGCAATGCCGAAAGGTGGAGAGGAAGTGGAAAAAAGACAGTCTGCAGGTCTCTTTTGAGATGGTAAAAGAGAGCTGGCGCCGATATCAGAAAGCAGTGAAAACTGCTAAATCACAATACTTCTCTGATATCATTGCTGCAAATTCTCGTAACCCTCGAGTTCTGTTCTCCACCCTAAACTCTGTTCTCCACCTCACTGAACAATCACCCATGGAAGCCTCGACTGAGCTGTGCGAGAACTTCCAACATTTCTTTTTAGATAAAATCGCAACCACCAGGGCTCTCATTTCTCCCCCATCTCACGATCCATCCATCCCACCTCAATCTGTTGCTGTGTTTGAACATTTTGAACCAGTCTCTCTGTCCTCTCTAGAGCAGGTCATGTGCAGCATGAAACCATCTGGCTCCCCCTTCGATGTGGTCCCTCCTCGGCTTCTAAAGGAGGTTTTTCACACTCTAGGTCCCTCCATTCTCTCGATTGTAAATAGCAGTCTATCTTCGGGTGTGGTGCCAAAATCATTAAAACATGCTGCTGTTCAACCCCTCCTGAAAAAACCAAACCTCGACCCGTCAGTATTATCCAATTTCAGGCCTGTCTCCAGACTCCCATTTGTTTCTAAACTTCTAGAGAAAATAGTTGAGTCCCAACTAAAGTGCTTCCTGGAGGATCACGCTATCCCCGAGCTATTCCAGTCTGGCTTCAAATCCCTCCACAGCACTGAGACTGCCCTACTGAAGGTTTTTAACGACATCTTTCTATCCACAGATACTGGTGACTCTGTGCTGCTTGTCCTATTGGACCTCACATCCGCTTTCGACACCATCGACCATGAGATCCTCATTGCTAGGTTGGAGCAGTGGGTGGGCATCTCAGGATCAGCCCTAAACTGGTTCAGATCCTACCTCTCTGACAGGTCTTTTTGTGTGTCCATCAATGATTTTACTTCTGCAGTGGCGGCTCTTAAATGGGGGGTTCCGCAGGGGTCCATCCTGGGTCCTCTCTTGTTCTCCTTATACCTGCTGCCACTCGGTGCTATTTTCCGGAAACACAATATACCTTTCCACTTCTACGCTGATGACTGTCAAATCTACTTCCCCCTAAGACAAAATGGTACAGGCTCTATTCAACCTCTGCTCGACTGCCTGGCTGACATCAGGGACTGGATGGCTTTAAATTTCTTAAGCTTCAATGATAAGAAGTCTGAAGCCATATTGTTCCTTCCCAATGACACAACCTCAAACCACTGCATTGACCTGTCTGCTCTACCCCTGTCCGAAAAACAAAAAGTCAAAAATCTGGGAGTGATAATGGATCCTTCCATGAAACTCAACAGTCATGTAAACATGATCGTCAAATCCTGTTTTTTCCAGCTGAGGCGTCTGTCTAAGCTGAAGCCCATATTATCCAAAAAGCACCTGGAGACAGTGATTCACGCATTCATTACATCTAGGCTTGATTACTGCAATTCACTTCTGTTTGGCGTCAGTCAAGCCACCATTGCACGATTACAACTGGTTCAGAACGCAGCTGCCCGATTTTTAACCAGCACACGCAAAAGAGAGCACATTACACCAGTCTTGGCCTCCCTTCACTGGCTACCGGTTCATCTTCGAATCCAATTCAAAATTCTCATGTATGTCTACAAATCGCTGAACAGTCTCGCCCCCGCCTATCTCTCGGATCTGATACACCCATATGTCCCTCCACGTGCTTTGAGGTCAGAGGATCAGGTACTCTTAATAGTTCCAGAAACTCGCCTTAAGCGCAGGGGTGACAGGGCGTTCTCTGTAGCAGGCCCAAGACTCTGGAACGAGTTACCGCTGCTCATCAAACAGGCCCCCTCCCTCTCGGTTTTCAAATCCCGGTTAAAAACTCACTACTACTCCATCGCTTTCAATGCCAGCTGATTTGTATTGGATCGTTTGATTTATGATCTGCAATGTTTTTATGTTTTTCGTGTTGTACTTCATTGTCTGTGTTGCCTGTTGCGTGTTTGTTTGTCCAGCACTTTGGTGTGGACTTGTTCCTGTTTAAAGTGCTTTATAAATAAAATGGTATGGTATGGTATGGTATGGTATACACACACACACACTCCGGTATATATATATGGGCCCCCCAAGATGACTCAAGCCCAGGGGCCCCCATCCTCCTAAATCCGGCCCTGGCGACGGACTACTGTATTCTGAACTTTGTAGTTTCTCTGACATGCTTTCTTACATTTATGTTTGTCATATTTACTGGTACTAAAAGGACTTCTCATCTGTTATTTGGGCAAGACACTTAACCCCGAGTTGCTCCCGGTAGGACTGGAAAGCACCTTGCATGGTAGTCTGCCGCTACCGGTGTATGAATGTGTGTAGCATTCAATGTGTGTAGCGCTTTGAGATTTTCACTAATGAAAAGTGCGTTATAAATTGAATTCATTATTATTATTATTATTATTTACTCAGACCCAGAAGGACTTCATGCATGTTGAATGAGATTTATTTTTAATGTTGTGCACATTGAACAGCGCTAAAGAGTGTACAAGGTAACACCTGTCACGTCTTGGTGTGTTTCAGACCCAATGGTGCAGGCAGCATGATGACTTGGTAGATAAACAATAATGTTTAATTCAAAGAAGATCAAATAGCTGACAGGGCCGCAAACTTACATACTCAGGGATCACTAGGAACTGAGGAGACAGAGGCAACAGGAGACAATGCCAGGTCAATGATAAACACAAAGACACAGACTTGTATACACAAACACACAGCGTGACAATCATGAACACCTGAACGACACGAGGGTGGAAATAATCAAGACAATTAAAAGGGAGACCAGGGAGTGTAAGGACGGGGACCTGCCACCAGAGGGCAAGGGCGGAGTGGCCATCGGGAGATTCGGGAGTTTTCCCGATGGGCCGCGTCATGAATGGGCCGATAGGCGCACGGGGAAAATGATGACGGTTGAATGAATCTGCTCAAAATCGACTTGTCCCTGACTTTAGGCTGCAGGCTGCAGCCTCTTAAAGGGAGGGAGCGCTGATCACTTTAAGAGACTGCAGCCTGCAGCCTCTTAAAGCGCTGATCCCTTTAAGAGACTGCGCCGCACTGGGCTGGCAGCTTGGGAGCTACCATTTGATAAAAAACACCCCTGAAAGTTCACCGTTGGTTGAGTCCAACCCAGCAGCGAAGCACGTATTTTCCAAAACATCAGCTGATGGAGCAGCGCGGAGTCCAAACTGCTAATTAGCAATAAAAATGGATAGGAAGAGGCCAGGTGGAGCTGAAAAAGTCAGGTTGAAGAAAAGAAAGGAGGAAGCTGCCAAATGTGCAAAGCTTACAGACATTTTTTCAAAGAGACAGAAGAAGCAACAGGTAATGATAAAAATTAAAAACTAGCATAATAAATTAAGCTAATGTCACAACGGAGTCCAAACTGCTAATTAGCAATAAAAATGGATAGGAAGAGGCCAGGTGGAGCTGAAAAATCAGGTTGAAGAAAAGAAAGGCGGAGGAAGCTGCCAAATGTGCAAAGCTTACAGACATTTTTTCAAAGAGACAGAAGAAGCAACAGGTAATATAAATTAAAAACTAGCATAATAAATTAAGCTAATGTCACAACGTTGTACTATGCCACTAAACATGAAAGTCAAGTGGGACCTAAACTGACAGCCTGAGCCTAATTAGAAATAAAAGCAGAAATATATAAATTGACCAATAAATAAATAAACGTCAAAGGACAATTTAAATTAAAAGATAACTTTATCTCATACCCTGATGCATGCTCAATAATCCAGGTAGAAAAATCTAAAAAAGCTAAGTCTGGTCCTCTGGACATTTTTTGCTTTGTTTTGTTTTTTGAATGTCCAGAGGACCAGACTTGGCTTTTTTAGAACTTTATCTCATGTTTTAAAAATTAATTGACCATCATGTTTTTTTTCCAGCTTAGTTCCAACAAATTATATATTTTAATTCATAATTTTACATTTTACTGTGCTTAAAATACCGGTAGGCCTATATATTTTTTTGTTTTTACTTTTACTCTTAGATGACTTGTGTTATGTAATTAAATGTAATTATTTTTTTAATTTTCCACACAAGTCCTTATTTACGTAATGAGGCAGAAATGCATGAGGTGAAGTGAAAACAGGAGACAGAAAAATGTTAAAGCAACACATTTAATAGACAAATAAAAATAAACTCATGCATATGCATACATATTGCAACCAATGCCAAACTTGTCTCTGATTTTGCTTGTCTTGACCCTAAAAACTTTTCAGAGATGAGGCTTAAAGGACTCAAGAGCTCAGCACTTCAAGCAACAAGCAAAAATCTGCTTAGATTTGATGAGAGAGCCACAGTGAGTACTTTACACACACAGAGCTGTCCAGTCTTGGGATAGGCTGAAAAAGTCCCCTCTGGAAGAGTCCACTGTCAAGATGGTACTGAGATGGAACAGGGTTGAACCAGAGATTGAACTTGAAAGCAGGGCTTGTTCTTCTTGCAGAAACTGTGTTATCTGTGTTTACCTTATATTGACACAGTATAACCTTTTCACAGATGCCTATATAGGGCTGGCATACAAATATTTGTTGTCTCAGGTTGCACGTGAAAGCTTCTCTACTCTCAAGTTCATCAAGAATAGACTACGAAGCACACTTAACCAGGAGCATTTGGAGGCATTTATGCTGATGTCCACAGAGAAAGAACTTCTTATGTCCATTGACAATGACAAAGTAACACATATGGTGGCAGAAACTAGTGCACTTCTTAGGCGCTTACTGATGCTGTAGATCACATGTCAAACTCGAGGCCCATGGGCCAAATCTGGTCTCATTGACATTTTATCTGGCCTCAAATTTAATATTTTGAATGTAAAATAGTTTTATGGTTTATCTTTTTGTCACTGTATTTAGTGCAAACTTCTCATGACAGCTGGCCAACGTTCAAGCCAACAAAATTACGTTTTGAGTTTTTCAGTTATCTTTGAGTCTGATATGGAAAGAGCAACAAAGAATTGACTTATCATTTTCTGTTTTTTAAGTCAACTAATTTAGTTTTTTTCCCACCTGATTTGCTGAATTGTAACAAAATGTAACTAAAAATTATAACCAAAAAAAAGTTGTTGATTGTATTGCAATAAAAAAAATATTATAGGCTACATTTTTGCCAAATATTTTTAAAATGTGAAAAAATGGGCCACTCTTGGCCATTAAACTCCCGGGCTGAAAAGTTGTCCCACTCCGCCCCTGCCAGAGGGCACCATCCTTAAAGTACCCTCCACCCAAGGACACCCGCTGGCGTCTCCAGAAAGCCCCTCCAACCCCCCACCCCCCAATAAACCTAGGGTGGGTGGAGAGAGGAACTGCAAGGAGGGCATGAGGAAACAAGGACAAGAAACCAAAAATCGACAGGAGCAGAGCCTGGGATCTGAACTAAATACAAAAACTAAACACAAGGATATATAACAAGTTCAGTTGGGCAGCCAGGAGGCCATCCAAGACATGGAGCAGACTCGGGGGGGCGGCTAGGAGACCTTCCATCATCAGGCGGGAGCTCTGGTGGGCAATCCAGAGAAGAGGCCACTGATGAAGCCATAGCTGCCAACGCTAGGACTGCGGCTGGAGTTGTGAGTGCCGGAGCTACAGCTGGAGACAAGAGCACCGCAGCTGCTGCTTGAGACGAGGGCAAGGAGCTGCCGCTGGAGACGAGGGCGCAGAAGCTGCCGCTGGAGACGAGGGCGCAGAAGCTGCCGCTGGAGACGAGGGTGCAGGAGCTGCCGCTGGAGACGAGGGCAAAGGAGTTGCCGCTGGAGATGAGGATGCAGTAGCTGCCGCTGGAGACAAGGGCGCAGGAGCCGCCGCTGGAGACGAGGGCGCAGGAGCCACCGCTGGAGACGAGGGCGCAGGGGCCGCAGCTAGAGATGGGGGTGCAGGGGCTGCCGCTAGAGACGAGGGTGCTGGGGCCGCCGCTAGAGACAGGAGTGGAGGGGCCGCCATTGGAGTCAGAAGCGCAGGGGCCACCGCTGGGGTCGGGAGCGTAGGGGCCGCCGCTGGAGTCGGGAGCGCAGGAGCCACCGCTAGAGTCTGGAGCACAGGGGCCGCCTGCCGCTGTAGTCGGGAGCGCAGGTGTTGCTTCCAGCACAGGAACCGCTGAGGACGTGTGACCCTCCGAGGACATGGACTCGTCAGGAACTTCAGGAGCTGGAAAAACTACAGTGACTGTGGTTGGCATGGAAGCCACTACAGGGACTGCAGTTTTGAGGAGCACTGGTGGCAGAGCAGGAGGCATAGAACACTCTGGAGTTGATGATGGGAACGTGGGCTGGGAGTCAGCGGACTGGCGGATTATATTAAGCACTCGTTGCTCCTCCAGGGCC
>JBBPBX010059362.1:11647-21792 GCA_038048925.1 Garcialebias charrua
ATATATATATACTGTATATGAACATTTGTCTGTGGCTGAAAAAGCCACAGACAAAGCAGAATGTTCAAAAAAGAAACAAGCTCATCCACTTTGGTTGTGTGTGTTCTTTTCCAGCTCTTCTTCTAATGTGTGTGTTAGTGGTTAATAAAGAGCTTAATGTATCACTAGCGCCACCAGCTGGTTAGAAGCGTTGATATTAATGATCCACCCACTGCAGGAGAATTACCCGCCCACTGCAGGAGAACTTCACGCCCACTAAAGGGGTCCTAAGCGTGCAGTGGATACAGAAATAAACCGGTCCCATAGGAACTGGCCCAAACTAGCCACAATGGGACCTTACAGGAACCAGACCTGTGTACACAGTTTCATTCCACCTCACGTACAACATGTGATGTGAATGACAATAAAGAACATTGACTCTCACACAGGCTGCAGGTGAGCGGAGAGTTGTCCTTAACGCATGCTCTGAGGGCTGCGCCTTGTTCCACACGTCTGCTCTGAACGTTGCCGTTAACTAATGGACTCAACGCTGTTTGTTAGCTAAATATCTGGAAAGATTTTGATGAAACGTTGAGAGGGACCCTGTGTACACAGCTTCGTTCCACCTCACGTATGACATGTGATGTGAATGACAAGAACCTTGACTCTCACACAGTCTAATATCAAAGCTTTTGTCAGATAACAACGTCCTTCTGTTATGAGCTTGTCACCTCCATCCCTTGAAGAGAAAAAGACACAGGTATTAGAGTTTTGTGTGACACCTTAAACAATGATGACAAAACAAGGAAGTCCTATTTAATACTTTAAATTTACTTTTTCTAGCTGGTTTTTATTCAGCTCTGACCTGTTCTGTAACAGATGACTACTACCTTTCTGTTTGTGGATGAAGAAATTGTTTTATGTGGTACTACCTGAGCAACATGGACGGTGTACAGTATTTGTAGCTGCTGGTCCCTGCTTCTCCATCTGCAGCTTCACTGAGCTCTTCTGGAGTTTAATTCATTTCATATGAAGTTTTGCCTTGACAAGGATAGATCAGAACACAGATCAGTATTAATACAGTAACAGTGACAACACACTAGAAACTTTAAACAGTTTATTTCACAATAACACAGCTGTCCACTCTGTCTAAAATCAGACTACGTTATATAAAAAATATAAACCCAACCTAAACTAGGCTGACCCACTTCTATGAACTAAACACCCGGACAAAATCGTGCAAAAATTATGGCACAACTCCAACAAAACGAATTTATACACTCACCAGGATGTCTGGAACAAACTAGCAGTTATTTTGGGACATGGAGAAAGTTATATCAGGACGTTTCACAGCTGATATCAGGACATTCATCTCCTGTTTGTTAGGTCCGACACATGAGCTCCCTCGCGCAGCTTCCAGCAGGAAACAGAAACTGAAAGTCCGTTTTCTATCTACTTTCAGATTGAAGAGAACAGGTGTTTCAACGTGCGTCCATTTATTAATTATTTAAGGGCACAATAACAGCTGCAATACACCAAAGATACAGTAGATGGCAGCATAACAAAGCTCTCCCATTAACAACCATTGAACAAATTACTGCTTCATATTTCAACACTCCCACTTAATTTTTTACAATGGTATTAAAACACAAGATAGTGCTGAAATAAATTTTAACTCAACTTGCACTTATTAACTTTCCAAAAAAAACACACAAACTACAAAGCAAGACATTCTATCACAGATTTAAATTGGAAAAAGTCCAATTTTTCTTCTAAAATACTCAAACTTCTGTCTTGCAAGAGGCTTTGTCAAGATATCTGCCTTCATGTCATCGGTTGGACAATACTCTAACTTGACTTCACCATTCTGTACACACTCACGAATGTAATGGTAGCGAATGTCTATGTGCTTGGTTCTGGAATGGTCCACTGGATTCTTTGCAATTGCAATGGCTCCTTGGTTGTCCTCCAGAATCACTGTAGGTTTTGTGACCATACCAAGATCATTCAGTAATCTTCTCAGCCAGGTACCTTCTTGAGCTGCTTGACTGAGAGCAACATACTCAGCTTCTGCTGTTGAAAGTGCAACCGTTGCTTGTTTTTTGCTCAGCCAGCTCACTGCTCCTCCACTGAGTAGAAATATGTTGCCTGTTGTTGAACGGCGGTCGTCCTGGTCTCCAGCCCAGTCAGCATCAGAGAAACCAGTCAAATATTTGTCCCCTGAACAGTCATACTTTAGAGCAAGATTAGCAGTGCCCTTTAAGTAGCGAAGAATCCTCTTCACAGCAGTCAGATGTGCAGTATTTGGATTTGCATTGAACTTTGACACTGCACTCACTGCTTGTGCTATGTCTGGTCTTGTTGTCATCGCAGCATACAGTAGACTTCCAACCATGGACTGATATGTGCTTGGATTGACAGGATTACTGACACCATCATCCTTTTTCAGCTTTACACTGATGTCAGCAGGGGTTGCAACAGGATTTGCTTTGTCCATCCCATATTTATGAAGAATCGTTTCAATGTACTGTTTCTGATGAAGAAAGATGCAGTTGTTTGTTTTGTCTTGAATAACTGAGACGCCGAGGATGTAGGACAGTTCACCCAAGTCCTTCATTTTGTAGCGTTCTTGGAGAGCCAGTTTTAACTCATCCATTCTTTCAGTTGACTCTGTAATCAGCATCAGATCATCTACATAAACTGCAATTATCTCCAGCTCCTGTGACGACCTCACAAACACACAGGGATCCGAGGTGCTCTGCTTAAATCCAAGATCCATCATGAATTTTGTGAACTCTTTGTTCCAACAACGAGGAGACTGTTTTAGTCCGTAGATTGATTTTTTTAGTTTGCATACAAGATGCTCCTGACCTGGTTTGATGTATCCCTCAGGTTGTTCCATGTAGATTTCTTCTTCCAGGTGTCCATTTAAAAATGCAGTGACAACATCCATTTGATGTACATGTAAGTTATTCTGGATAGCAAAGGACAATAATGTACGAATTGAGCTAAAACGTACCACAGGTGAAAATGTTTCATAGTAATCAGCACCATAAAGCTGTGAGTAACCTTTGGCAACAAGTCTGCACTTGTATCGCTCCACTTCTCCATCACTTTGATGCTTGACTTTGAACACCCATCTTGACCCAATGACCTCTTTGTCCTTTGGTAGTTCCACCAGATCCCATGTTTCATTTTCTTCCAGTGACTGGTATTCCAAATCAGCCGCTTCTTGCCACTTTTTTGCATTTGGACTCTTTAATGCTTCTTTCAGTGTGACTGGTTCCATGACAGAACACACATTAGCACAATGATCAACAGTCACCATATCTGCAAACTCGTCATATCCATATCTCTTTGGAGCCCTTCTGATTCTGCTTCCTCTTTGAACAGTTTCCTCAACAGTGACGTCATCATCAGTTGTTTCGTTTTCTTCTGTGATGGTAATCACCTCTTTCTCTGGACAGGAAACGTCCTCCTTCTGTTTCAAGTCAAAGTCTGATTCATTAAAGATGACATCCTTTCGAATCAGAATTCTTCTTTTTTCTTCATCGAACAGACGATATCCTTTTGCATTGTTTGCATATCCCACAAACCTGAGCTTTACAGCTTTCTTGTCGAGTTTTCGTCTTTCTGCATCTGGAACATGTGCATAAGCAACACAACCAAACACTCTCACATGGCTCATGTCAGGTTTTTTACCAGACCATCTTTGGTAGGGTGTCTCTCGCTTCAGAACAGATGTTGGCAATCTGTTTTGTATGTAGGCTGCTGTTGCTACCGCTTCAGCCCAGTACATGTTTGGTAACTTAGCATGCGACAACATGCTTCTAGCTGCTTCAACCAATGTCCTGTTTTTTCTTTCTGCAACTCCATTTTGCTGAGGTGTATGAGGTACAGACTTCTCATGGTGGATACCTTGAGCCTTCAAATATTCTTCAAACTCATTTGAAATGTACTCCCCACCATTATCTGATCTTAGTCTTGCAACTCTGTGTCCACACTCATTTGAGAATGTTCTCTCAAAATCCTTGAATTTGCTTAAGACTTCACTTTTTTGTTTCATGAAGTAAACCTTACAACAGCGAGAAAAGTCATCAATAAATGTTACAAAGTATTTTGACCCACCTATGGATTCAGTCTGCATGGGTCCACAGACATCACTATGGATCAGTTGCAGCTTACGTTTGGAACGGATTTTTCCCACTGCTTTACATGGCTGTCTTGTGAGCTTGCCTTCCACACAGGCTTCACAGAAAGGAAGTTCTTTGTCTGCAGAGAATTTCACTCCATTCACCAGATCTTCTAGTTCCTTTAGTTTGGTGGTGTGACCCAAACGCTGATGCCATAAATTAGCTGTTACTGATGCACTTGATGCACTATGACAGACAGGTGAAGATCCTTTAACATCCAACTGGTACAGTCCATCAGATCTTTGTGTTCCCATTCCTCGAAGCGATCCATCCTTGTCACGTATGTAGCACCGAGATTTTTTGAACTGCACTGTATTTCCTTTTCTTGTAGCAGCTCCCACTGAAAAAAGATTTCCAGACAATTTTGGAACATATAACACATCATACATTGTGGCAGGTTTAGCATCACTTATTTTGAAGGTCATGTTCAATTTAACAATGCCAAAACCTTGAGCTTCCACCACCCTGCCATCACCCAGTTTTACAGATTGTGTTTCTGAAAACTGCTGGTAGTTTTGAAGATTTTCTTTTTCACAGGTCATGTGTTTTGATGCTCCAGAATCAATCAACCACTCAACTTGTCCTTGTCCTTCAGTTAGATTTGCATTTCCTGCAACAAAGGCACTCTCAGAGGGGTTTTCTTCATTTTCACATACAGCATTTTTGGCTTTGTGATTTTTATTTTGTTTTTTCCAGCTTGGACAATTGCGCTTTATGTGCCCTTCTCTGCCACACTTGTAACATCTCCATGAACTCTGTCGTTCAGCTCCCACTACTTTTGAATGGTCCTGCATTTCTCTGTGAACTTGTGTTGACATGGCTGATGCACCACCTGATGTAGCAGCACTGTTGTCATCATTAACATTGACTCTTTTTTGCTCTTCATTGACTTGCACAAACTACAATGGACCTTACAGGAACCAGACCTGTTGATAAGAGGCAATAGAGTTTGAGTGAACTTGATGATGAAAGTGTGGACAATATTAAGTTTGACAGGTATGCATTTGTCCAAATGCAAGACCTTGAGCTTCCGTGAGCCTTGAGTTTCTATGCTCCAGCTGTAATTTTGATAGTAAAGATGTATTTTTATGTTCCAGGTGTAGATCCTATTGTCCTGGTGTAGTTTCTATTGTCATGTTGGAGTTTCAATATTCCAGGTGAAGTTTGGGTAAAGATGATTGATGGAAGTTATGTGTTCCATGTGGAGTTTCTATATTCCAGGTGTGGAGTAGTGTTTATGGTCCTGGTCTAGTTTCTATGGTCCAGGTGTAGTTTACGTGGTTTAAATATTGTTTCTGTGGTCCAGGTGTGGTCTCTGTGGTTCACATGTAGTTTATATAGGGTTCCAAATGTAGTTTATATACAGTAGTTTTTATAGCCCAGGTGTAGTTTCTATGTTCCAGGTGTGGTTTCAATGGGTCCAGGTGTAATTTCTGTGATCCAGGCATAGTTAATTGGTCCAGGTGTGGTCTCTGTTCACATGTAGTTTTCACGGTCCAGGTGTAGATTCAACCGTCCACCTGTTATTTCTAAACTTCATATGTTGTTTCTATGGTAAAGTTGTATTTTCAATTAATCAGGTGTAGTTACTATGGTCCTGGTGTAGTTTCTATTGTCTATGCATAGTGTACTTTGTATATCGTCCAGGTAAAGTCTCTGTGGACCAGGTCTATTTTATTTTATTTTTTTATGGTTTTGGGTTTTTCTGTGGCCCAGGAGCAGTCTCTGGTTCACATGTAGTTTCTGTAGTTCAGGAGTAAGTTCTATGGTCCAGGGGCCTCATGTACAAAGACTTGCGTGGATTTCTTACTGAAAAGTGCCGTACGGTCAAATCCAGAAAAGTGTGTACGCACAAAAAAATCCAGATGTATCAAACTGTGCGTACACCTGAATCCACGCACATTCCTTTTGTACATCACAACCAACGTGGAACTGAGCGCACGTGAGACACCTCCCCTGACACGCCTTCATTTACATATGTTAAACAGATGCAAATTACTTCCTGCATGTGTGAAGGACATGTTTGTTTGATCCCTGCGCGATCAGAAATCATTTCTAGATTCAGGAAAATAATGAATTTAATATAATATGAGTGAGGAAAATAATCCTAAGTAAGAATAGTAATAAAATGTGTTCATCACGCAAAGAACGAGTGATTGTGTGTCGGTATTTGTGTGTGCGCGCACCCTGCTTTGGTGCGCAACCGGCACATCCATTCATTCTGAGTGAAAATATTAACTTTGCGCACGAGTTTATTACCATAATTACTGTAAACACAGAGGAACTTAGATGTTTGGTTGAACATAGATCTTTGTTTATTTAATAGATGATATGAAGAAACGGGTCTGTGCGTCTCAGTGGAGAGTTTTCATGACATGACGTGATGTTGGAGTCTCCAAACGCTGCGCGCCCCGCAGCCTTGTGCGCAATCTGTTTGTCTGTGAAGCTTTCACTCTCCAACAAGTTATATATGGTGTACTTTCACGTGTCATTTTGGAGAAATCTACAATAAACGCAGATTATTAAACACCTCCACTGCCGTGTAACACCGGCGAGGGTGCGCGCGCTCCAAAGCGCGACCACTCAGCCTTTGGAATCATATGGATGAGACCATTCTATTGGACATGATCCGGCTTTGTGTGGACTGGAATGGCACAGTCCCGATCGACCTGCCAGCTCCCTCTGGAAAGCTCAGGAACAGTTTGATCGCTGCTTCTGCACGCGTTGTGCACGGTTCCTGCGTTGTGCTCCAGAGCGCAGTGCCAAAATGAAAAAGGATTATTCCTGAAAACGGCTGATAAGCCATATCATAGATCAGAAAATTATATCTGTTTATAAATAAATGATCTGCGTGTTACACTATTTATTATATCCTCCAGTAAGGCTGAATCCGTTCCTGTTAAATGTATTTGTTGCACAACTTTGCGCGTCCTTTATTTGCGTCCATGTGGATGTAATAATTGTTATCATGTGTGTTTGGTGGGAATATTAATCATTTTCACATCATGAACAGTTAAAGGGGACCACACATGCAAAATTCACTTTTTAATGTTTTTTTACTAAACTTTGGGTATTTACTTCATAAAAAAACAGTCCTTGTGCCAAAAAAATGCACCCAGTGGTTTATTTACTCTAAGTAGATTTATTTTACTGTGATGAAAACGGTTCGTTTTTGAAATAAAATGGAAGTCAATCGCGCCTGTGACGTCACAGGCGCGAGGACAACCCACCTCAAACCTGAGTCCAGCCCCTCACCTGGTTAGGCTCAACCCACTTCTGTATTAAACACATGACTGTTGTTTTTCATGATTTCATCTCATCTTTTGTTTATATGTTATTAATTTCATGTGTACAGCACTTTGTTGCAGCTGTGGTTTTTTAAATGGCTTTATAAATAAAGTATAATTGTTATTTTTATGTTTTTTAGTTCAATTTTTAGTGTATTTGCGATCTCTCCCAACGCGCCGCCGGCAAAAATTAAACGAGCATACCCCCGGCGTAGAGACCGGTTGCGACGGGACCCTCTTCTGGCGCCATGGAGCGGAGCTTCAACTGTACAGCCTTGCTGCAGCCTCGCAGCAGCCTCGCAGCAGTGAGGACCTTCCCCTTACGGATTAATTTACGGGAGACACTTGGTGAACTTTGTGTTGTCTTGACTGGAACAGCGATAACGCCCAAAGTCTCCGAGCGGAGCTGGCGAAAACCGGAAGTGGAACAAGCTAACATTAGCTTCGGATTCGGGTGGTCTAATGCTAAAAGGAGCAGCAAACTGCGGCGCGCTCAGACGGGTTTCGGTAAGTTATCTTAAGCTAGCACTAACAGTAAGTCAAATGAGTAATAAAAAAAGAGCTAATTTTAAAACAACAACACATTACAGATACTGGCTGTTACGAGGGCGTAAACAGATCTTTGAAGGGCGTGGACTTCAGAACTTCTATCAGAAACCGGTCGTTCAAAACGAAAGTTAAAACTGGCAGAATTAAAAAGGGTATAATTGATTATCTAAGAATTATTTTGTGCATTAAATTGAAGGAATAGGGTCTAGATAGCACACAGAAATAACATAAAAATTTAAAAAATGCATCTGAGGTCCCCTTTAATAATAATAATAATAATAATAATAATAATAATAATAATAATAATAATGAATTCAATTTATAACGCACTTTTCATTAATGAAAATCTCAAAGTGCTACAAGGTGCAACATAATTGAATGTCAATAAAACAAATAATAAAACAATTAAAATCAACAACAGTATCAGCTAAGATCAAAAGTAGAATCATGAGGAGTATAGTATGCTCGGTTGAAAAGAAAGGTCTTCAAGCCGCTCTTAAAGTCAACCACAGACTGTGGGGCTTCAGTTTCTCTGAATCACCTGTAAGTGTCGCCAAAGGAACAAGAACCACAGAAACGTGCGTACGCGTGCTCGGGAGCTGGCGTGGAAATGTACCTGGATGCGCACATATTCACGTTCAGTTCAGTTTTGATACATACGGGGTTTTGCGTGGATAGTGACGTAAGCAAGTTTTTTGTGCGCACGCACGGGGTTGATACATGAGGCCCCAGGTGTGATTTCTATTCTCCAGGTGTAGTTTCTATGGGCCAGGTGTAGTTTATATGGTCCAGGAGCATTTTCTACAGTCCACATGTTGTTTCAATGAAACAGGTGTAGCGTTTATAGTCCAGGTGTTGTATCAATGGTACATGCATAGTTTCTATGGTCTAGTTGTAGTGTCTATGGTGTAATGGTGTAGTTGCTGTGGTGCAAGTGCAGTTGTTGTCGTCCAGTTAGGGCTGGGCGATATATCGATATTTTTAAAATATCGAGATTTTTTCTAAAGAGATATAAGACGAGACTATATCGTTTATATCGAGAATCCACCGTCTGTCTGTTTTCTCCCACTCGCCCCCCTCCTTCTCTTTCACTGAGCAGCACAGACCCAGCCCCTCCTTCCTGCAGGCTGCAGGAGGGCGGAGCCGCGGAGACTTTCAGCACAACAAGAAGTAAACACGGCAGATATGAAGAGCCGCGACGCAGCTGCTGAGGGGGAAAAACAATGTTTTTCCTGAGCTAGTTTGGATTTAAATTGTCAGATGAGGGCAGAAAAAATATTTTTGTAGACGATGCTGAAAATAATCCCGACGAAGGCTCGGATCTACGAATCTTTTTCACCATTTAAACAGCGGAGTGGAGCGTGAAACGGCAGAACCGAGTTTTTTTTTACAGCCTCCTGCTTCATTAAACAAACCACGGGTCTGAGCTCATTTAGTCGTGCGCGCACTGCAGCGCTTTCATGAGAGGAGCAGAAGGACGTGGAGACATTAATAAATCAGCAGCTCATCACATCGCCAAAGATACGGTCCTTAGCGGCTAACAAGATGGCTAACGCTTTAGCCGCCTTCTTCCACAGCTGAGACTGACCGTGTCTTTGGCGCTATATGATAAACTGCTGATTTAATAATGTCTCCGCCTCTCTGTTCACGTTTCTGAGTGGAGGCTGTCGTGTTTTTACACAAGGATTCAATGCGACACTTTGTAGAGCAACTTAGAGAACGTCTTTATTCTTCGTGAACCCGGAAACAACCCCCTGACCCTTTCACAATAAAACCGGATACAGTATATCAAATATATTGTACCACAGGCTCACATTTACTGCAGTTCACAAACACTGACTAAAGTGAAAGCACCTTTCTATCTTATCAAGACACTCAAAGCTCTTTAAAACACAATCTGTGTCCTCATTTACCCATTCATACAGCACTCTACTAGAACTGTACAAAGAATAATCAGTACTTTTATCACATTCATACACTGACTGATGGACACACATCAGAGGCAATGACACAGCTGCCCTCAGCTGAAGAGGACTATTATTTAATAGGTGTAAATAAATGTCTAAAAAATAAAGTAATGTATAAAATAGTTCATTTTTTAGACATTTATTTTGTAGAGTTACAGCTGTTTGTTAAT
>JBBPBX010059364.1:0-21792 GCA_038048925.1 Garcialebias charrua
AACAGTAATAACATCTAGAATTAACTAAGAAAAACATCAACTAGTAATACACTAAGCCTAATATAGTGGGAATAAACAGCAGCACGTTATATTGTGGAAAGAAGACTTGGATCAATGCCTGCATTCGGAGAGCTGATTGATTTTAAATCTGGAAAAGTTTAAAGAGAAGTTTGTGCGTCAGAGAGATCAGACTGCAGCAAGCTGAATGTTTGGGAAAAATTGGGAAGATAAGAAGAACACAGTGTCCCTGTTCATCTTCTAACTGCTGTTAAAGGCCTCTCGTAATGGATTTTTAACTAATTTTTCCAGGAATTACCACATTATCTAATGGATTAAAATTGTCTATTTCTGGATTACCATTTTTCTGAATGGATTTAACAAATTTGTGGAACAAACAAATTCTCTTTGATTTAATTCAACTATTAATTAAGTTACTGTTTTGGGTCATCCGAGACCGACCCCAGAGCGGGGACCTGCCAGCTAGAAGCTGACTGACCTTGGATGGAAAGCCAGGAGTACACGATGTTCTAATTTTAGCCTCAGGCCTGCTTTGAAGGCCTTGTTCATCAGCATCGCAGAACAACTGAATGGATTACAATATCTTTGAATGGATAACACTTTTGAGGAATAATTGATTTGCCTGGGAGGATTACCAGATTTTTTAGCCCTGAACAGTTTTGATGGATTACAACTGGGATTTTTAACATAACAGAATTACCTGGAGGTTTTTCTGTGGGATTAAAAAATAAAGAAGAATTCTTCAATCTACTGGAGTGGATAAAAGCTGCTTTTGCCGAGTGCAAGACCATCCAGCCTTGGAAAAACTGCTTGTTTGGAGCTAAGGAAACACTGCTACGAGAGTTTTGTTCATCAACACCGTACAACCGGTCTTGAATGGATTAAAGCCTGAATTACCAATTCTTCCTTTCTGTTAGGATTAAAAACACAAGCTTTTCCTATGTGGGATTAAACAAAGATTTGTCCAGTTTGCTGGAGTGCAGACTTCTGACTGGAGTGTAACAGCATCACCTGGAGGTTTTTTCTGTAGAAAAACAGCAAGATTTCCTGATGGGATTATAAAACAAAGTTTTCTGGTGGAAATAAAAAACACAAATTGGAACAATAAGATTACCTGGATGGATTAAACATATTTAATTGGAATCAGATTATTGTAGAATAAACCAACATTTTAGAAGATTATACAAATTATTGATTGAAGTACAACTCAATTCAATTACAAGAAACACCTTAAACCCAGCGAGTGGAAGACATCTTTTGGTGAGCTGTGAATCATTTAACTCTTTAAATGCAAGAAATGTAACCTGATTAAATCTTTTTCTGTAGTAAGTAGTGCTTATGCTGTTACCCCTTGCAACTATTAAATATTAAAGAATATAAAACGTACAAATTTGGATTTTTCATTTGACTCACCTTGATATTAAATGATGGGAAACTTGGTTCAAAGATAACAACAAAGATTATTGGAGGTTTTGAATGGTTGTCTTAGCCAAAAAGAGTAAAACAACATCCTAGGATCTTACTTTCCAAGATCCTAAAATTTATTAGGCCGGAAACAATTACAATCTACAAGAGGTAAGGCTGTCGTTTAATGCACGTTTCTCTGGAAGATACGATCTGACTCCATTCTGCTAAGTCAGGCTATCTATCGGGGTGAAAATAAAGGATGTGATGTGCAGATGTAGACAGTGAACAAGCCTAAGTGAATTACCTCGTCTCAGCCTTAATCCTAACTGATCTGGAGACATATCGGGTAATACTCATGTACAAGGATAAAAGTTCAGGACCCGTTACCGAAGAAAGGCTGGAGTGAGGACTTGTTGTAGGTCCTGCGGCTAACCTCACTCACGTAGAATTAACATGGCGCCCAACGTGCTTAAAGCATAAAGAACTCAAGATAACAAGGCGTTCGTCAGTGGACTGACAAAGCACCAAACCACAACTCTCCTTGGGTGGAGGAGTTGTGACGTCCCAACGTGTTTTTCAAGAAAGAAGAACTCAAGAACTCAAGACAAAAGCGCACGCCAAACCACAACTCTTCTGGGTAGAGGAGTTGTAGCGCAGCTGGACTAGCCACCAGCTGAACACCACAGGTGGTAGGGTAAAGAGGGCTTACTGAGGACTACTGACCATAGTTTGGAGTAAGTTAGCAGCAGGTCTGTTTTCATCCCAGGTACCGGGACATAAAGTCTGGAGGCTTTGAAAACAGACAACTCGAGACGGCAAAAACGAAGAATGGCCACGGGTGTGGCACCAGTAGGACTGGTGGACCAGTCCAAAAAGAACGATCCAACTGAAACAAAACCTGAGCTGGTATCTACTACCACGACGGAGGATTCTCGAATCCAACAGACAAAAGCACGCATGGATCAAGGACAACACCTCACATCAGTCTGGAATCGACTCGGAGGAACAGTTCCTCCAGAAAAAGATGCGGGGGCTCTGAGAGTGGTAGTAAAGGGAAGTAAGAGAGAAGTGACCTTCAGTGGGATGCCTGGTGAGACCTTGGTCCTCAAGATCGATCAAGCAGTAAAGTCTTGAACCCTAGACAAACAGTGTTGGGATGAAAAGAGAAAAAACGGGATGAAACAAAACCCAACACGGCCAAAAGCAGCCCCTAGGGCTCCCCAACAACAAAGCCAACAACAACGGAGATTTCAAGCCGAGGCAGCTAACACAACACCTCGAAGATGGGGCGACTATGTGCCCTCGAAAGAATATGTTAAATTGACCACTGATGAAAGAAAGGCCCTCCGTGAATCCCGACTGAAAAGGGATGGGGGCCAGCTAAATGATGGCCGAAAGGTTGCGGGTCACCCTGGATAATGCTTATTGGGACGGTGACGAAATCTATGCCAAAGTGGATGGAGAACCTTACCTAATAGACTCAGGCGCTGAGGTGTCTATGACCCGCAAAAACCTAAAAACAATAGGACACCTTACGGTTCAATTGGCAAACGGAACCGTACAGGAAATGCAATTAGGTGAATGGCAAGGAATAGTGTGGATAAAAGGTCCTTACAACCTCGTAACAATAAGAGACTTAAAGGAGTTAAAAAAGCCAAAGAAGGACCGAAGAGCTTTAAACCGACGCATGGACAAGCTCAAATCAAGGTTGGTAAGAATTGGGCCTACTCACGAATGGTTCAAACCGGTAAATATCCCCGAAGTGACAGAACAAAGGGTAAATGAGAGCAACTTCACCCCGGCTGGGAAAGAGAAGTTGAGAAAAATTATTGAGTCTGCCTCAGTGGCTAGGTTCAAAAACGACTGCGGAGACCTAGGTCCAAAGTTAGTACACCGCATTGAAGGGGGAGTACATCCACCAGTGCGACAATACCCCCTGAATCCAGGAGCGGTGGAAGAAATGAACAAAATTGTTAAGGAATTGAGCTCTTTGGGAGTCATCAGAGAAGAAGCTAATCCCATAACAAACAGTCCTATCCAGGCCGTGAAGAAGCCTGAATCTGCAGGAGGAGGATGGAGAGCAGTTATTAATTTCAAGGCCCTCAACAGACGAACAGTGGCCAACCGAGCGAGCCTAATTAACCCTCAAGGTACGCTAAAAACTCTTCAAGTGAAAAAGTTCAAGTCTTGCATTGATCTAGCAAATGGATTCTTCTCTCTCAGATTAGCCAGGCAATCACAAGGGAAAACAGCTTTTACTCATCAAGGGAAAAGCTATGTCTGGCAGCGATTACCACAGGGATACAAAAACTCTCCAAATGTGTTTCAATCAGCCGTGATGGATGTGCTTAAAGACTTGGGTGCTACCATTTACATCGACGATGTGTTCATCGCAGATGACACAGAAGAAGAACACCTGGAAAGATTAGCAAAGGTGGTGCAGCGAGTCACAGAAGCAGGGTTGAAACTGAACCTAAAGAAATGTCAGTTCGGGCAGTTCCAAGTAAACTATCTGGGATTTCAAGTGACCGCAGATCTAGGACTCTCAGAGGGTTACAGAGAGAAACTTGAACAGATTCGGCCACCTGAATCCGAGAACGAGTTACAAAAAATCTTGGGACTGTGCAATTATGTGAGAGATCATATCCCTAACTACCAAAAGTATGCAAAACCTTTGTATGCCTGCCTAAAGAAAAGAGAAGGTGAAGATGAGAAGAAAAAGAAAAGAACCTGGATCTGGACAGCCGAAAACCAAAAAGACCTGGAAGAACTCAGAGAAAAAATCAAAGAAGCAGTACGATTAGAGCCGAGGAGCCTATTGATGAGACTCATAGCTGAGGTCAGTTGTGAAGATGACAGTGCCATGGTTACTGTTAAAAACGAACATGGTGGGTTAGTTACTCTTTGGAGTTACACTTTAACTTCAGTAGAGAAAAAATTTCCCCAGGAAGAAAAAGAACTAGCTGTGCTTGCAAGATACTGGGGGACGCTGAAAGATCTAGCCCAGGGCCAGCCCATAAAGGTTATAACACAAAGTCAAGTACACAAATACCTCAGAAAAGGAACTATAGACAGTACCAAGGCCACTAATTCTTGTTGGGGTAAATGGGAGAATATTCTATTAGACCCAGATCTAGAGATAGGACCGGCTCAGCCAACAAGCAAAAAAGTATCAAAAGAGGAACCTGAAAAACATAAAACGCATGACTGGACTCTCTACACCGACGGATCCAAGAAAGGAACCGATCAAGTAGCACACTGGGGATTTATCCTCAAGTATCAAGGGAACGAGTGCTGCCGAAGAAGGAGGAGAGTGTTAGGTAGTGCTCAGACTGGAGAAGTTACGGCAGTACTGGAAAGATTGCTTGAACTTACTCACAGAAAAATAAAAACATCACGAGTGGTAACCGACAGTTATTACTGTGCTCAAGCCCTGAAAGAGGATTTATCCATTTGGGAAGAAAATGGATTTGAAAGTGCTAAGGGAAAATTGGTGGCTCACCAAGATTTGTGGAAAAAAATAGCTGAAATAAGGTTGAATCTACATTTAGAGGTGGAGCACCAGAAATCCCACACTAAAGAAGGAAACTACTGGCAGGGAAATGAAGAAGTGGACCGTTATGTGCAACAGAGAAAGATCGTTTTTGTCGGGATCGAGAAGTGGGAAAGAACCCCGGCGGGCCGAAGGGTCCCACAGGAGTACGTGTTAGAGGTTGTGCGTGGCGTGCATGAAGGGCTAGGTCATACGGGCGTACAACCTACACGTAAGGAGTTGGAGAGTCAGGAGCTCTGGATTCCCATGAAGCAAATTCGCAAGGTACTGCAGGACTGTGTGGTATGTGGTCAATACAACGCAGGACGTCGCGGGCACCGAGTGGATGGACAAACTATCAAAAGTATCATACCTTGGGGCTCAGTGTGCATGGATGTTGCTGGACCCATGGGAGTCACTGGCAAGAAAGGAGAGAAATATCTTCTAGTGCTAGTGGACTCAATGTCAGGGTATGTGATAGTTAAACCGGCAAAGAAAGCTAATGGCAACAGTGTCGTCAGCATGCTGGAACAAGTCTGTGGGTCATTAGGCATCCCAAAGGAACTGAGAACTGACAATGGGACACACTTTCGCAATGCACAGGTGGATCACTGGTGTCAGACTTTTGGGGTGATGCGTGTTTACTCACCACCTTACACACCTCAAGCTAACGGAGTGGCCGAAAGAGCCATAGGTTTGTTCAAAAATTGGATAGCTAAAAATGCTAATACCAAAGAATGGAGCACCAAAACTGTGGAAATAGGGCAAGCCCTGAATGACAGGCGTCGAGCCGGAAGACCTTCCCCCGCTGAGGAACTTAACCAACGTCAATTCAAAATGCTGGAAAGTGGGCGGGGCTTCAAGGATAAAAAGGAACAACCAGCCTCCGACACTTCATTTGAGGTTGGACAGAAGGTGTGGGTCAGAGCACAGGATCACCCAGCAGCATTTGCAGTGAAGCCAAAATACAACGTCACAGATAAGGTAAAGAGAATATTAGATAAAAACACGGTAGTGTTGACAAAGAAGGGAGTCCAAGGAATACAGCAACTGAAACCAATCCCTAGCTAATTCAAACCAGAAACCGGATTATGGCCAATGAACCAAGCACCATGCTCCCCTATATTAGACTGGCCACTATATGCGGGGGAGTTATCTTAAGAAGAACAACCTCAGAGCTTTGGGCAGGTAGGGCTCTGAAGATCTTGGAGTACGCCAAGAAAGGATACCTGTCAGCAGAATGCGAAATGATGAAGTGGAACAAGCTGCAAAACAGCTGTGCAATTTGCATGGAACCTACTGGCTTACCCATTTTGTGGGAAGGACCAGGAAGAAATAAGCCCCTCAAACCTGAGGCGAAGAAAGAAGATGTACGGGAGTTGCAACTAAAACCCGTAAAAGTAATGGATGCTTTTATTTGTGGGAAATGTAGGACCACAGTTTTACCAAGAGTAATGATCCTCACACAATGGGAATTGAGTGAGAGGGGCCCAGAAGATTGTACCTGTGAATGGGAAGGGACTATGGTGAAGTATTGTGTAAATTGTCAAACAAAGATGCAGGAGGGCCGACTGTTGCACTCAGAAAGGGCTATGGGCTGGCAGGTAAGGAGGTACTATGACCCTCTCAAATCCTTCAAAGTCCAGCTGGACGTGACAAGGTTCGAAGCCCCCAGAAATACCCCAATGATGCAGCAGTATGACCAAGGAACGAACCCAACACCTACAGCGCCACCACTTTATCCAGAAGTAGTAGGATTAAGTGACGAAGAAATGATCAGGCAAAAAGATAGGTGTTGGAACCCTCAGAATCTGCTTGAGCAGTCAGTAAAGCAGGCTTGGCCCTATTATCCTGCAATGGGAAAACAGGAAACATACCCCTTGGAACTAATCAGTTTCCTTTGGTCTTCAGGGTGTACCGGGACCCGAAGGACGCAGTTGACCTCGAGTCAGCCCAGCTGCCCGACGCTGTGAACAGTAAGGCCCGAGAGGGAGGTTGGAATGGCCCCTGGGAGTTGGTAACGTGGGCTCAACTGTTTGCAGAGGTAATTCTGAACCAAAAAATCCCATTGGTGGACCTGCCTCCTATCCCTCGTGAGACTGGAACCAGGCATTCAAACCTGTACTATTACACCACCAGTTTGGATGGATGGGCAGTGGAAGGAGCAAAGCCAAAACAAAAAACAGCTGAATATTTGGTAACCCCAGAAGTTTGGGTACGAGACGGGGTGTTGCAGATTCCCGGAACAGCTGCGCAAAGGGTAGACACGCCCATAAGACCTGGCTCCACCCAGAGGATTAAAGTCTCGGTACGGATGGTCGTGGCACCATACAGAGGAGTGTACTTGGTGGGAGCTACGATACAACTGATCAAAGACAATAAAGAAGACACAAAAAAGTCCCAACCGAAGTAAAACAGAGAAAAAGCAAAGTGTGCTGAACGCTTGGGCCAGCAAGACATATCTGAGGAAATGGAAGCACACAAACAAGGAAATGGACAACTAAAAACTGAACGACGGGGCGCTAGAATCATCAAGGGATCTCATCGCAGGAGAAAAGTTAGTGAATCATTAAATCAAGTCATAAGGTGTCCAAATTATATCTGGAAAGGGAGAGATAATATAAAATCTGCAAAAATCATCGAAACATGCTGGTCCTGGGACAGAGACCCGCTTTACAATGACTCAGACTCAGAGGACGAGGCACCCACTTATGTGTGGAATTTGCTGATTCAACGATCCAGGACAGGACCGTATCAACCAGCTCTAATTGTACGGAAAGAACTAGTAAAGTTAGACCGTCCCAGAAAAGATTACACCCTAAACTTTAACAGAACCAAAAATTACTACTGCTCATGTATAATGTTCTACAGGAACAAAGACCTAACTAAAGGGTCTCTTAGAGGTATCACTGACTATGCAGTAACAAAAGACTCATGGAGAATGCCATACATCCCCAGCCCAATGGGGACACCATGGATCTTCAATGTTGTCTATTTAAAAGTACTCGGAATGCAATTCAAAATCAGATGGGGCCATAATTACAGAGAGCCACATCAAACACATTTCTGCGAGATCTCCATAGGGGAGTTGGAGGTTTGGACAACAAGCCGAGCTATGAAAATAAGCATCTACAACCGGGAAACTAACCCAAACAAAATAGTGGTTGAAAACACTGAGCTGCCCCTACGAATGCTGTGTGATCGAGTCTGCACACCCATCAACGATTGGGAAGAATACCCAGTACGAATGGCTTACAGGACGACTGTATCGTACAGAGGACACCCACTTGTCAGTACGGTAACAGCGTTGGAAGAATGGGGTGAACACTATGTGCAATATGGAAGAAAATCCAGGGAAATGTTCAGACAGAGACTGTGGGAGGCGGAGGAACAGCGCCGAAGAGGTGAGGACCCATCTGACGAACCTTTTTGTGGGCTGCAAGGCCCCCAGCTTGAACCTGCATGTTGGGGGGTCTATCAATGGAAGTGGGTGTGGAGAGGGTTGAGACCAGAATTGCCACACCCATCTCCTCTCTGCGTGGAACTGTACAAAGGACGTGTGAAAGGAAAAGAGGGCCAGGTCCCAGTGAGAGTCAAATGCGACCACATTGGCAACCTGGAACGCCGGCAGATGGTTGACCAGCTCACACCATGCAGCATGCAGAACCCCATAGAAGAGCAGTGACAGAGAAAGACATAATAGACTCAAGACCGATCACCAAAGATACCAGAAAGTCTCATTTTGATGAACCTCAAGAAAATTATCACCTGAAGCCAGCATACCTGCCACAGTATAAATCTCACCCTAAGCTTTGTCCTTCAACCTCACCATGAATATTTAATGTGGTCTACATGACGATAAAAGGAATAAGTATCAAATTGAAATGGGGACCCAAACCCCAACAGAAATGGCACCTGGAAGGACCCCAGCCTGAACCTACCGAATGGCTGGTGATTCGGTGGAAGTGGGTAGGGTAAAGGCTGCAACCTGGATGGCCACACCCCTCTCCACTATATCTGGAGCTCCTCAAAGATCAAGTGACCACAACTCACAGGTGCTCGAGGAGGAAGCCCAGAGCTAAAAGAAGCAAAGTCTTTGAAAAGAAACTCTCTCAACATGACAAGCCTGGAAAGTAGACAAAGTCGAGATGATTCAAAGAGCGATGCAGATTCACACATCAATGAAGAAGATCCACACATCTATGAAGATGTACCACACATCTATGAAGATATGGCGACCCCTGACCGACCTAAGGACTGTTTAAGGATTATGAGAATGGATAAAGCAACTTGTCTACGAACCCTGCTGCGGGGATTCGTAGTGTTAATAGGCTTAGTTATGTTGTTGGTTATTTTGTATCAAGCCGGAATCAGACCATGGAGCCTAACGCATGTAAAAGTCTCCCATGGGAGATCCAAATATGCAAACATGACCTGCTGGGAAACCACGCAAAGAGACATCTTCGTACCATGGGACAGAAATGAAACTGTTGAAAATCTTACCAAGACCTGGGAAAGAGTAAGACTAGCAGGCTATCCAGCTTGGATGTACCAGCTGGGAAACACCCCTGAATGGGTGTCAGCAGTAGAGGCTGAGAACCTAACGGGGCCAGACAAACCCCACTTCAAGGTAATCAATCTACTGATTTTGCCTGAAGGAATTGTGACCTGGATAATGCTCCTGCATCACAACATAAAAAGGACAACGAGATGTAACTGGATTCATCTGGACAAAGAAACCCCTGAATGGCACTGCAATTGGGGCTGTAGACCACTAATGGGATTATGCCACCAGGGTTACTGGGAGGCTGAAGTGATTTATCCTGCCCCACCGAAGGACGACAGCTGCCAAGCCATACTCCCTCGTTGGGAATTTTGGGGCAATATTCATCTGGACTGTGACAAAGTCCCTCCTTTCATCAGAAGAAACCGGACTGGAGAACATCAAAACCTAACCAAAAGTCAAGACTGTCCACACCGTAAAACACAAGACGGTGCCAGAATCAACGCTACTGAGCAAAGTCCCAAAGTACGACCCAGGAGGTTTGATTCCGAAAGCAAAAAGAAATTGATCATTTTAGCCAACACCGCTTAAAAACCCTCCCCTGCTCATGCTAGTATATAGAATTTAGTTTACTTATTTACTTCTTTACTTCTTTACTTATTTTCTTATTTACTTATTTCACTCATTTACTTATTTACAATGTCCTGATACAACTGGCCCAGCTAAGCCGGAAGAACCTGACAACGCTATCCCAGTCAGTTCAGCAGTTGCTGATCCCATTGACTCAGAGTCTGACTTGACTCATGAAGACCCAAGGCCAACACCACCGCATCAGCAGGTGATGGATGAAAATGCTCCCTACTCGCCTGAAGGATGTCTCAAGCCAGTGGGAATGTTGCTCCTGATGCTCGATCAACAAGGGAGAACGAAGAATCATTGACCGCTACAGGATCTCAGGAGATGACCTGAGGAAGATAACCTCACCTCAGCCGGGCGGCACACGTGGAACCGACCAGGATGACTACACCATGATGGATGTTGAGAAGAAGCGAACAGCAATCCAGGGTCCAGAGGCACCAAGGATCCCGCGTGACCTGACGACGACATCTCGGGGTCCCAGATGGCATGGACACAGATGACGAGAAGATCACGATGAGTGTTAAAGGACTTGTTGGAGCAGTACCGCCTGTTTTCAACCAGAGGGTGTCAAAATATGCAGGACTTTTAGGTTGAAAACAGACTTATACTGCTACAAAAATCTTTACAACACATATACACACACATGGTAAGTTGCCTTTGGCACAGGGCTGAGAGCAGGGTGTGATGGTACACTTTTTATCCCTTGGTGTTTGACCCTAGATTAGTTTAATTTTTATGGCATTTTAAACTCATATGTTTTTTATTTTTAGGCTTTGGTTGTATTTTAGTAAACTGTCTTTGAGTTGTTGTGTGGCATTTTCAGTTAACCCTGTGCTATAAGAAATAAGTTTGAGTCAGGCCTTACATGCACACACTAGGCAGAAAAACCAAGGCCTCTGAAAAGCAGCAGGTCTCTCTCTCTGAGAAAGTGTGGGTCGGAACTAGATAGGAAGCTGCAGGGAGTTTTGTTGCAGAGAGCTTGGGCGGCTTATCAAGAAGAAAGAAAATAGTTTTAGAGTATTTAAAAAGTAGTGAATCTATCATCTCACACCAATAACAGAACAGAACATGTAAAACTGCATGTTCTGCAGAAAGTTTGACTTACAGAGATGCAAGGAGAGTTTGGTTACAGAGAGAGACCTTTAAACTAGTTAGTTTTGGTGTTTTGACAGAGGTAGCGCATGGAGCAGGCCTCACATTTACATACACACACACACACACACACAGAGGCATGCTGTCATGCGCTCGAGCAGGTCTCGCTCTGAACAGAAATAGGTCAGATGAGATAAAAAGGTGCACACTTTTACAAACTCACAGAGGAAGAGCTGCGGAGGAGTTTGTAGGCTCTTAACAGTTCACTTCTAAATCAAACATATAATTATATAAAAAAGTGTTCTTATATGAAACAAAGTGTGATAAGTGATTGAATATGTGAAGTGTGTGTCAAGTAATTAACTGGAGATATATGATTATGTATTGTGAGTAAAATGTATGTTATTTTATGTTTTCTTTTAAGATTCACGGTAAACCAAGGAGGTTCTCCACTGCTGGGTATTGAAAAATAGTTTTAAATATTACACAACACGTTACAAAAGTGGGTTTTCCACAGTTTGGGTAAATGTAGGTAAAAGTTGAGGATCTAGGTGAAAGTTGAACTTGTTCTGACTGAAAAAATTGGAACTTTGCCCACATGACAGATGGCATTAAGTCATTCTCTGCTAAGGGAGGGTGACAGCTGAAAGAGACATTATGTCACCAAACTCTGTCCAGGGGGCTGGGAGGAGGTGTAAAAAGTTACCTCATCAATAACCAATGAAAAAATAAGAAAATGACATAGCGTCTGCAAGTGGGGGCTGAAGTCCCTCTGTTAGAGCATAAATAAGGCTGTTTGAGAAGAGAAATTTTGCTGAGTTCCTGAAAGGTTTTGAAGACCTTTGGATTTACTGGACAAGACCTGTACCTTTGGAAGCTTTTCTGAAGACTTGGAATATCTGAAGAGGATTGCCTTTTTTGAAGAACAAGAGGAATCTTTTTTGCTCAGCCCAGATTTATTTCCATTTTTCAAATTTGGACATTAGCTTCCAGAGTGGAGTAACTAAGCCATCAAACTCAATTTGAGTTGAAGAGTCTTATTTTTTTCTTCCTTGCTTCTGGAATAATTCCTTGAAGAAATATACCTTTGAAGAGGTAAGGAGGATTGCTCCCAGCTCTTGTTCATCTAAATTTATTGTAAGATTAAAATTATTATGAAAGCCAAAAAAGCCACTTTCTGCAAGAAGATGGAAAATCTGTTACAAGAATTCCTCTGTTGATGAAAAATTAAAGTAATTTTAGGAGAAGCTCCGAGCGCTGACAGGCTGTTTATTTTAGTGGAACACGGTATACTTTTCTTATCTCCGCTCTGCTGTTGAGGGCCTCACGGCAGCTCGACTGAGCGATGATGGATTAAAAGCCGCTCTTTTGTGGAATACTATTTTTCCTGATCTAAAAATATTTTAGTGGAACAAAACAACATCTTTTGATAAGATTCAACAATAATTATGGAATACAATTGGCTGAAGTTGCTGAAGTCATGAAGAATTAGTTGAATTTGCTGGATACTTTAAGAAGATTGGATTGATTCAAAAAGAGTTTACTCCTGGACAAAAGAAGTGCTCTTTGCAGGCATCGGGATCTGCTCTGACAGGTCTTGGCTTATCAGCTTGTTTAGGCGAAGGGAACACCGCTTCTGAAACCTTGTTTGTTAGTACCGCAGAGCAGATGATGGAAGACCTTGAGGAATTATATTGTGGAAATAAGACTTGGATCAATGCCTGCATTCGGAGAGCTGATTGATTTTAAATCTGGAAAAGTTTAAAGAGAAGTTTGTGCGTCAGAGAGATCAGACTGCAGCAAGCTGAATGTTTGGGAAAAATTGGGAAGATAAGAAGAACACAGTGTCCCTGTTCATCTTCTAACTGCTGTTAAAGGCCTCTCGTAATGGATTTTTAACTAATTTTTCCAGGAATTACCACATTATCTAATGGATTAAAATTGTCTATTTCTGGATTACCATTTTTCTGAATGGATTTAACAAATTTGTGGAACAAACAAATTCTCTTTGATTTAATTCAACTATTAATTAAGTTACTGTTTTGGGTCATCCGAGACCGACCCCAGAGCGGGGACCTGCCAGCTAGAAGCTGACTGACCTTGGATGGAAAGCCAGGAGTACACGATGTTCTAATTTTAGCCTCAGGCCTGCTTTGAAGGCCTTGTTCATCAGCATCGCAGAACAACTGAATGGATTACAATATCTTTGAATGGATAACACTTTTGAGGAATAATTGATTTGCCTGGGAGGATTACCAGATTTTTTAGCCCTGAACAGTTTTGATGGATTACAACTGGGATTTTTAACATAACAGAATTACCTGGAGGTTTTTCTGTGGGATTAAAAAATAAAGAAGAATTCTTCAATCTACTGGAGTGGATAAAAGCTGCTTTTGCCGAGTGCAAGACCATCCAGCCTTGGAAAAACTGCTTGTTTGGAGCTAAGGAAACACTGCTACGAGAGTTTTGTTCATCAACACCGTACAACCGGTCTTGAATGGATTAAAGCCTGAATTACCAATTCTTCCTTTCTGTTAGGATTAAAAACACAAGCTTTTCCTATGTGGGATTAAACAAAGATTTGTCCAGTTTGCTGGAGTGCCGACTTCTGGCTGGAGTGTAACAGCATCACCTGGAGTTTTTTTCTGTAGAAAAACAGCAAGATTTCCTGATGGGATTATAAAACAAAGTTTTCTGGTGGAAATAAAAAACACAAATTGGAACAATAAGATTACCTGGATGGATTAAACATATTTAATTGGAATCAGATTATTGTAGAATAAACCAACATTTTAGAAGATTATACAAATTATATATTGGATGGCAACTCAATTCAATTACAAGGAACACCTTAAACCCAGCGAGTGGAAGACATCTTTTGGTGAGCTGTGAATCATTTAACTCTTTAAATGCAAGAAATGTAACCTGATTAAATCTTTTTCTGTAGTAAGTAGTGCTTATGCTGTTACCCCTTGCAACTATTAAATATTAAAGAATATAAAACGTACAAATTTGGATTTTTCATTTGACTCACCTTGATATTAAATGATGGGAAACTTGGTTCAAAGATAACAACAAAGATTATTGGAGGTTTTGAATGGTTGTCTTAGCCAAAAAGAGTAAAACAACATCCTAGGATCTTACTTTCCAAGATCCTAAAATTTATTAGGCCGGAAACAATTACAATCTACAAGAGGTAAGGCTGTCGTTTAATGCACGTTTCTCTGGAAGATACGATCTGACTCCATTCTGCTAAGTCAGGCTATCTATCGGGGTGAAAATAAAGGATGTGATGTGCAGATGTAGACAGTGAACAAGCCTAAGTGAATTACCTCGTCTCAGCCTTAATCCTAACTGATCTGGAGACATATCGGGTAATACTCATGTACAAGGATAAAAGTTCAGGACCCGTTACCGAAGAAAGGCTGGAGTGAGGACTTGTTGTAGGTCCTGCGGCTAACCTCACTCACGTAGAATTAACATGGCGCCCAACGTGCTTAAAGCATAAAGAACTCAAGATAACAAGGCGTTCGTCAGTGGACTGACAAAGCACCAAACCACAACTCTCCTTGGGTGGAGGAGTTGTGACGTCCCAACGTGTTTTTCAAGAAAGAAGAACTCAAGAACTCAAGACAAAAGCGCACGCCAAACCACAACTCTTCTGGGTAGAGGAGTTGTAGCGCAGCTGGACTAGCCACCAGCTGAACACCACAGGTGGTAGGGTAAAGAGGGCTTACTGAGGACTACTGACCATAGTTTGGAGTAAGTTAGCAGCAGGTCTGTTTTCATCCCAGGTACCGGGACATAAAGTCTGGAGGCTTTGAAAACAGACAACTCGAGACGGCAAAAACGAAGAATGGCCACGGGTGTGGCACCAGTAGGACTGGTGGACCAGTCCAAAAAGAACGATCCAACTGAAACAAAACCTGAGCTGGTATCTACTACCACGACGGAGGATTCTCGAATCCAACAGACAAAAGCACGCATGGATCAAGGACAACACCTCACATCAGTCTGGAATCGACTCGGAGGAACAGTTCCTCCAGAAAAAGATGCGGGGGCTCTGAGAGTGGTAGTAAAGGGAAGTAAGAGAGAAGTGACCTTCAGTGGGATGCCTGGTGAGACCTTGGTCCTCAAGATCGATCAAGCAGTAAAGTCTTGAACCCTAGACAAACAGTGTTGGGATGAAAAGAGAAAAAACGGGATGAAACAAAACCCAACACGGCCAAAAGCAGCCCCTAGGGCTCCCCAACAACAAAGCCAACAACAACGGAGATTTCAAGCCGAGGCAGCTAACACAACACCTCGAAGATGGGGCGACTATGTGCCCTCGAAAGAATATGTTAAATTGACCACTGATGAAAGAAAGGCCCTCCGTGAATCCCGACTGAAAAGGGATGGGGGCCAGCTAAATGATGGCCGAAAGGTTGCGGGTCACCCTGGATAATGCTTATTGGGACGGTGACGAAATCTATGCCAAAGTGGATGGAGAACCTTACCTAATAGACTCAGGCGCTGAGGTGTCTATGACCCGCAAAAACCTAAAAACAATAGGACACCTTACGGTTCAATTGGCAAACGGAACCGTACAGGAAATGCAATTAGGTGAATGGCAAGGAATAGTGTGGATAAAAGGTCCTTACAACCTCGTAACAATAAGAGACTTAAAGGAGTTAAAAAAGCCAAAGAAGGACCGAAGAGCTTTAAACCGACGCATGGACAAGCTCAAATCAAGGTTGGTAAGAATTGGGCCTACTCACGAATGGTTCAAACCGGTAAATATCCCCGAAGTGACAGAACAAAGGGTAAATGAGAGCAACTTCACCCCGGCTGGGAAAGAGAAGTTGAGAAAAATTATTGAGTCTGCCTCAGTGGCTAGGTTCAAAAACGACTGCGGAGACCTAGGTCCAAAGTTAGTACACCGCATTGAAGGGGGAGTACATCCACCAGTGCGACAATACCCCCTGAATCCAGGAGCGGTGGAAGAAATGAACAAAATTGTTAGGGAATTGAGCTCTTTGGGAGTCATCAGAGAAGAAGCTAATCCCATAACAAACAGTCCTATCCAGGCCATGAAGAAGCCTGAATCTGCAGGAGGAGGATGGAGAGCAGTTATTAATTTCAAGGCCCTCAACAGACGAACAGTGGCCAACCGAGCGAGCCTAATCAACCCTCAAGGTACGCTAAAAACTCTTCAAGTGAAAAAGTACAAATCTTGCATTGATCTAGCAAATGGATTCTTCTCTCTCAGATTAGCCAGGCAATCACAAGGGAAAACAGCTTTTACTCATCAAGGGAAAAGCTATGTCTGGCAGCGATTACCACAGGGATACAAAAACTCTCCAAATGTGTTTCAATCAGCCGTGATGGATGTGCTTAAAGACTTGGGTGCTACCATTTACATCGACGATGTGTTCATCGCAGATGACACAGAAGAAGAACACCTGGAAAGATTAGCAAAGGTGGTGCAGCGAGTCACAGAAGCAGGGTTGAAACTGAACCTAAAGAAATGTCAGTTCGGGCAGTTCCAAGTAAACTATCTGGGATTTCAAGTGACCGCAGATCTAGGACTCTCAGAGGGTTACAGAGAGAAACTTGAACAGATTCGGCCACCTGAATCCGAGAACGAGTTACAAAAAATCTTGGGACTGTGCAATTATGTGAGAGATCATATCCCTAACTACCAAAAGTATGCAAAACCTTTGTATGCCTGCCTAAAGAAAAGAGAAGGTGAAGATGAGAAGAAAAAGAAAAGAACCTGGATCTGGACAGCCGAAAACCAAAAAGACCTGGAAGAACTCAGAGAAAAAATCAAAGAAGCAGTACGATTAGAGCCGAGGAGCCTATTGATGAGACTCATAGCTGAGGTCAGTTGTGAAGATGACAGTGCCATGGTTACTGTTAAAAACGAACATGGTGGGTTAGTTACTCTTTGGAGTTACACTTTAACTTCAGTAGAGAAAAAATTTCCCCAGGAAGAAAAAGAACTAGCTGTGCTTGCAAGATACTGGGGGACGCTGAAAGATCTAGCCCAGGGCCAGCCCATAAAGGTTATAACACAAAGTCAAGTACACAAATACCTCAGAAAAGGAACTATAGACAGTACCAAGGCCACTAATTCTTGTTGGGGTAAATGGGAGAATATTCTATTAGACCCAGATCTAGAGATAGGACCGGCTCAGCCAACAAGCAAAAAAGTATCAAAAGAGGAACCTGAAAAACATAAAACGCATGACTGGACTCTCTACACCGACGGATCCAAGAAAGGAACCGATCAAGTAGCACACTGGGGATTTATCCTCAAGTATCAAGGGAACGAGTGCTGCCGAAGAAGGAGGAGAGTGTTAGGTAGTGCTCAGACTGGAGAAGTTACGGCAGTACTGGAAAGATTGCTTGAACTTACTCACAGAAAAATAAAAACATCACGAGTGGTAACCGACAGTTATTACTGTGCTCAAGCCCTGAAAGTGGATTTATCCATTTGGGAAGAAAATGGATTTGAAAGTGCTAAGGGAAAATTGGTGGCTCACCAAGATTTGTGGAAAAAAATAGCTGAAATAAGGTTGAATCTACATTTAGAGGTGGAGCACCAGAAATCCCACACTAAAGAAGGAAACTACTGGCAGGGAAATGAAGAAGTGGACCGTTATGTGCAACAGAGAAAGATCGTTTTTGTCGAGATCGAGAAGTGGGAAAGAACCCCGGCGGGCCGAAGGGTCCCACAGGAGTACGTGTTAGAGGTTGTGCGTGGCGTGCATGAAGGGCTAGGTCATACAGGCGTACAACCTACACGTAAGGAGTTGGAGAGTCAGGAGCTCTGGATTCCCATGAAGCAAATTCGCAAGGTACTGCAGGACTGTGTGGTATGTGGTCAATACAACGCAGGACGTCGCGGGCACCGGGTGGATGGACAAACTATCAAAAGTATCATACCTTGGGACTCAGTGTGCATGGATGTTGCTGGACCCATGGAAGTCACTGGCAAGAAAGGAGAGAAATATCTTCTAGTGCTAGTGGACTCAATGTCAGGGTATGTGATAGCTAAACCGGCAAAGAAAGCTAATGGCAACAGTGTCGTCAGCATGCTGGAACAAGTCTGTGGATCGTTAGGCATCCCAAAGGAACTGAGAACTGACAATGGGACACACTTTCGCAATGCATAGGTGGATCATTGGTGTCAGACTTTTGGGGTGATGCGTGTCTACTCACCGTCCTACACACCTCAAGCCAACGGAGTAGCCGAAAGAGCCATAGGTTTGGTCAAAAATTGGATAGCTAAAAATGCTAATACCAAAGAATGGAGTACCAAAACTGTGGAAATAGGGCAAGCCCTGAATGACAGGCGTCGTGCCGGAAGACCTTCCCCCGCTGAGGAACTTAATCAACGTCAATTCAAAATGCTGGAAAGTGGGCGGGGCTTCAAGGATAAAAAGGAACAACCAGCCTCCGACACTTCATTTGAGGTTGGACAGAAGGTGTGGGTCAGAGCACAGGATCACCCAGCAGCATTTGCAGTGAAGCCAAAATACAACGTCACAGATAAGGTAAAGAGAATATTAGATAAAAACACGGTAGTGTTGACAAAGAAGGGAGTCCAAGGAATACAGCAACTGAAACCAATCCCTAGCTATTTCAAACCAGAAACCGGATTATGGCCAATGAACCAAGCACCATGCTCCCCTATATTAGACTGGCCACTATATGCGGGGGAGTTATCTTAAGAAGAACAACCTCAGAGCTTTGGGCAGGTAGGGCTCTGAAGATCTTGGAGTACGCCAAGAAAGGATACCTGTCAGCAGAATGCGAAATGATGAAGTGGAACAAGCTGCAAAACAGCTGTGCAATTTGCATGGAACCTACTGGCTTACCCATTTTGTGGGAAGGACCAGGAAGAAATAAGCCCCTCAAACCTGAGGCGAAGAAAGAAGATGTACGGGAGTTGCAACTAAAACCCGTAAAAGTAATGGATGCTTTTATTTGTGGGAAATGTAGGACCACAGTTTTACCAAGAGTAATGATCCTCACACAATGGGAATTGAGTGAGAGGGGCCCAGAAGATTGTACCTGTGAATGGGAAGGGACTATGGTGAAGTATTGTGTAAATTGTCAAACAAAGATGCAGGAGGGCCGACTGTTGCACTCAGAAAGGGCTATGGGCTGGCAGGTAAGGAGGTACTATGACCCTCTCAAATCCTTCAAAGTCCAGCTGGACGTGACAAGGTTCGAAGCCCCCAGAAATACCCCAATGATGCAGCAGTATGACCAAGGAACGAACCCAACACCTACAGCGCCACCACTTTATCCAGAAGTAGTAGGATTAAGTGACGAAGAAATGATCAGGCAAAAAGATAGGTGTTGGAACCCTCAGAATCTGCTTGAGCAGTCAGTAAAGCAGGCTTGGCCCTATTATCCTGCAATGGGAAAACCAGGAAACATACCCCTTGGAACTAATCAGTTTCCTTTGGTCTTCAGGGTGTACCGGGACCCGAAGGACGCAGTTGACCTCGAGTCAGCCCAGCTGCCCGACGCTGTGAACAGTAAGGCCCGAGAGGGAGGTTGGAATGGCCCCTGGGAGTTGGTAACGTGGGCTCAACTGTTTGCAGAGGTAATTCTGAACCAAAAAATCCCATTGGTGGACCTGCCTCCTATCCCTCGTGAGACTGGAACCAGGCATTCAAACCTGTACTATTACACCACCAGTTTGGATGGATGGGCAGTGGAAGGAGCAAAGCCAAAACAAAAAACAGCTGAATATTTGGTAACCCCAGAAGTTTGGGTACGAGACGGGGTGTTGCAGATTCCCGGAACAGCTGCGCAAAGGGTAGACACGCCCATAAGACCTGGCTCCACCCAGAGGATTAAAGTCTCGGTACGGATGGTCGTGGCACCATACAGAGGAGTGTACTTGGTGGGAGCTACGATACAACTGATCAAAGACAATAAAGAAGACACAAAAAAGTCCCAACCGAAGTAAAACAGAGAAAAAGCAAAGTGTGCTGAACGCTTGGGCCAGCAAGACATATCTGAGGAAATGGAAGCACACAAACAAGGAAATGGACAACTAAAAACTGAACGACGGGGCGCTAGAATCATCAAGGGATCTCATCGCAGGAGAAAAGTTAGTGAATCATTAAATCAAGTCATAAGGTGTCCAAATTATATCTGGAAAGGGAGAGATAATATAAAATCTGCAAAAATCATCGAAACATGCTGGTCCTGGGACAGAGACCCGCTTTACAATGACTCAGACTCAGAGGACGAGGCACCCACTTATGTGTGGAATTTGCTGATTCAACGATCCAGGACAGGACCGTATCAACCAGCTCTAATTGTACGGAAAGAACTAGTAAAGTTAGACCGTCCCAGAAAAGATTACACCCTAAACTTTAACAGAACCAAAAATTACTACTGCTCATGTATAATGTTCTACAGGAACAAAGACCTAACTAAAGGGTCTCTTAGATGTATCACTGACTATGCAGTAACAAAAGACTCATGGAGAATGCCATACATCCCCAGCTCAATGGGGACACCATGGATCTTCAATGTTGTCTATTTAAAAGTACTCGGAATGCAATTCAAAATCGGATGGGGCCATAATTACAGAGAGTCACATCAAACACATTTCTGCGAGATCTCCATAGGGGAGTTGGAGGTTTGGACAACAAGCCGAGCTATGAAAATAAGCATCTACAACCGGGAAACTAACCCAAACAAAATAGTGGTTGAAAACACTGAGCTGCCCCTACGAATGCTGTGTGATCGAGTCTGCACACCCATCAACGATTGGGAAGAATACCCAGTACGAATGGCTTACAGGACGACTGTATCGTACAGAGGACACCCACTTGTCAGTACGGTAACAGCGTTGGAAGAATGGGGTGAACACTATGTGCAATATGGAAGAAAATCCAGGGAAATGTTCAGACAGAGACTGTGGGAGGCGGAGGAACAGCGCCGAAGAGGTGAGGACCCATCTGACGAACCTTTTTGTGGGCTGCAAGGCCCCCAGCTTGAACCTGCATGTTGGGGGGTCTATCAATGGAAGTGGGTGTGGAGAGGGTTGAGACCAGAATTGCCACACCCATCTCCTCTCTGCGTGGAACTGTACAAAGGACGTGTGAAAGGAAAAGAGGGCCAGGTCCCAGTGAGAGTCAAATGCGACCACATTGGCAACCTGGAACGCCGGCAGATGGTTGACCAGCTCACACCATGCAGCATGCAGAACCCCATAGAAGAGCAGTGACAGAGAAAGACATAATAGACTCAAGACCGATCACCAAAGATACCAGAAAGTCTCATTTTGATGAACCTCAAGAAAATTATCACCTGAAGCCAGCATACCTGCCACAGTATAAATCTCACCCTAAGCTTTGTCCTTCAACCTCACCATGAATATTTAATGTGGTCTACATGACGATAAAAGGAATAAGTATCAAATTGAAATGGGGACCCAAACCCCAACAGAAATGGCACCTGGAAGGACCCCAGCCTGAACCTACCGAATGGCTGGTGATTCGGTGGAAGTGGGTAGGGTAAAGGCTGCAACCTGGATGGCCACACCCCTCTCCACTATATCTGGAGCTCCTCAAAGATCAAG
>JBBPBX010059365.1:7988-21791 GCA_038048925.1 Garcialebias charrua
TATATACAGTACTGTATATATAAAGGTTGAATGAAAATTCTGCATGGGCAGCACGGTGGTGAAACTGGTAGAGCTGCTTTCTCTCAGCGAGAGGTCACTGGTTCAAATCCCGGTCCGGGGGCTTTTCTGGGTCGAGTTTGCTTGTTCTCGCCGTTCATGTGTGGGTTTTATCTGGGTACTCCGGTTTCCTCCCACAGACCAAAAGCATGCACGTTAGGCTGATTGGCAACTCTAAATTGTCCCTAGGTGTGAGTGAGAGAGTGAATGGTTGTCTCGTTTGTCTCTGTGGCTCTGTGATGGACTTGCGACCTGTCCAAGGTGTACACCGCCCCTTATACAGTGATTGCTGGACATGGGCACCGGCAACCCCCGTGAGCCAAAAATGAAAGAAGTGGGTAAAAGCTAATGGATGGATGAAAATTCTTCCAAATACCTCCACAGTAAATGAACATGTTATAAGATCACAGCTGTTGGGGGTCTGAATCACTGTGTGGGACACAGACAACAGTACACACTTACATGATTGCACATTCCTTATAAAACTGTTCCATATGCATACAAGCGGTGTTTATTGATGACTGATTTGCCTAATGGGCCCAGTTGGGACTGGAGGAGCAGCTCGACAAACCCCCATGTTGCTGTATTTATTAGCTGTGTCATTCCCACAGCGTCTCAGACTCCACTCTGCTGCTCAGGCCTGGCACAACCAGGCATGCCGTTCACCCTTGCCGTTCCTGCTTTGTCTAATAGACTGGAAAGGAGCAGATGAGTAACTAGAACAATCCTCCCACACTCTCCTGATGATCATAAAGGAACTCCACGAGCACTTCACAAACACCTCTGTCAGGCTTTCTTCACTGGAGAACAGAATGTGTAAACTGAAGAGACACATCAGTTTTATAATTCATGTTTGATCGCAGGGTGCAGCTAGAATTTCACAAAACCCATCTGTTCTGTGTGTTGTGTTGCCACATCTTATTTGTACTTGCTATATTTGGCCTAAATCACATTTGCAATGGGAAACTATGGAAGTCTCTCAAATGCAATCACACACTGCAGGCAATCCAACACAAACAGGATGAATATGAAAATACTTTTGCATTGCCTTTAATCAAGTGGTCAAAGGAGCTCTCCTCTAGAGACATGTTTCACTTTGACAAGTAAACAGGTGACATCACACTCCACACTTGCCACTGTCAACTCAATTATCAATAACATACCTTGATGCATTTTGGCTCTGTCACAATCGGCTAGTGCTGGTGAACCCAATGGTGCAGGCAAGCAGGCGAGGACTCAGAATAATGTAAAATAAATAATTTATTAACAGAAAAAAAAGAGCTGACAGGGCAGCAAAACAAAACATAAAATGAACAGGGGAGTACTCACAATACAGACAGGTCATCACCAGTAAACAGGTAACAATGCCAGGAAAAGGACTAACAGAGCAACACAGACATACAGTATACAGGAAGCACCAATTATACCAAGTGATGAAACCTGTGAGTAATCACAGATGCCAGAGAAGGAGAAAGAGGATGCATGACATGAACACGATACAAGATGAGGCTAGATACTAGATAACCCCAAACCCTATAAAGAAGAACAGAGGATCGGGGGAACACAGACATACACAAGACACCAGGGACAAAACCACAACTGCTACAGGTTCCATTCAAAAAGTTGATTTAAATTATGGTTGTAACAGTAGAGCTTATACTTTGAGCTGTAATCAGAGGTTTGGTTTGCAAGATGATAACATTCACGAGCTCATAAGTTTCCAAATTATCAGAGGATTTTAGATATATGTCAAGTTCTGTGGAAAGGTTCTGAATGATTAACATCTTACCTGTTGTGCATTGCTGTTTGAACAACCTCAGTTTGAAGAAACAGAGTTTAGTTCTGACGAGCTAACGGCTAGTCTGAGCAGTCAGGACCAAACTAGATCGTTACCGTCTTAAAACTACTTCTATTAAAAAAATAACACACCAGTATTTCAGTTTCTTGTTACAGTAGTCTCTCTTTTATCTCAGGAGATCCGTATCAAACCGTGAAGTAGGAATAGTAGTACAAGTAGTGCGTACCGGTAGTAGTTTATTTTAGTATATTATAGTAGATTTGTTTGCCCATTTAATTTGTGATGCCTCATGCTCTGAAACTTTTCTGCATCATTCATATTACTGTCCTTATTTTCAGTTCTCAGACTACCTGGAATCACTGAATCTTATCAACACATCTGGATCTGCCCATCACTGCGACTTTCATTGTTTTTGGGCTCTGAATGATCGTGTCTTCATTAATGTTTCACATGGTTCAATTATGGGGGCAAAATGTCACACTGTTAACTCCTGTAATTACACATCACTGACAAAGAAGTCAAGTAAATGTCTGATATTAATGTTGTTATTGATCTCAGGGATTCAGCCAAACCCAGGGCCAATCACTAACTACTGTACACCTAATGAGTTTAAAAATATTTCAGGTCTCCGTTTTCTGCATGTAAACGCTCGTAGCCTTCTAAAAAAACTTGATGAATTGAAAATCCTAATCACTTCTTCTGGGGCAGATGTGATCGTTATCTCTGAAACTTGGCTCAACAATTCTGTTTTGAAAAATGACCTGGCAATCAATGAATTTAAGATCTATCGTTGTGATCGTAATACAAGGGGAGGTGGAGTCGCTATTTACATCAGAGATTCTTTGGCTGCCAGGATTGCATCTAAAAAAACAATCGCAAACCAGTTTGAGGCTTTAGCTGTGAACATCACTTTGAAAGGAGGTCAGCCCTTAACTGTTGTTGGTTGTTATCGTCCCCCCTCCGCAACACCTGAAGCTCTGTCTTCCCTGACTGAATTCATAGGAAATTTAAAACACAATGAGATTGTTATGGCTGGAGATTTCAACATTGATTGGAATAAGTCGACCCCCCTCTGTGATAAATTCAAGGAATGTTGCCTATCTCTCAATCTAACACAACTTATCGATTCTCCCACCAGACCAAACATAAAATGTCCCGAAAAATCTTCTACCTTAGATCTGTTTTTCACAAATGCACCTCACAAATTTCCTGGTATAGGTGTATTTGCTAACGTTTTGAGTGATCATTCCGTAATAGCAGCTCTTAGATCTACTAAACTTCCACCTGCTAAGCCCAGAATAATTCAAAAAAGGGATTTGAAACGTTTCAGTGAACAGTCATTCCTTTGGGATCTATCCCACTTTGATTGGCAACGTATCCTACAAATCAATGACGTGAACACCGCTTGGAACTATTTTCATGATAGTTTCATTTACTTTGTAAACAAACACGCACCTTTCCGGCAGTTCAGGATAAAGGGCCGTGACAGCCCCTGGTTTACTCCTGAACTAGCTGATCTCCTGCACTGGAGAGATCATCTTTGGGCCGCAGCAAGAAAATCACACTCAGACACTGATTGGTTGAAATTTCGGCAGCTAAGGAATAAATGCACAACTGCCATCAAAGCCGCAAAACGTAACTACTTCTTATCTCAGACCTCCAAAAATCTAAACGATCCTAAAAAATTCTGGAAAACCATCAAATCTCTCTCAGGCACCCCCCAATCATCTGACCTCCCATCACAATTTCTTGTTGACTCTGTTCCTGTGTCAAATAAGCACGAGATCCTGAACTGTTTCAATAAACATTTTGTTGCTTCTAGTTCATTATTTGACACAGTTACAAATGGAAAATCAGCCACTTCATCTAATAATCAAACTTCTACAAATCAAATCCCTCCTACAAGTCAACCATCAGTTAATCACACCTTCTCTTTTTCTCCGTTCTCAGTCAGTGAGGTAAATAAATTGTTAAATGATCTTGATCCTAAAAAATCTGCAGGTCCAGATGAACTTCCACCTTATTTCTTAAGGCTGGCTGCTCATATCATCACAGTCCCTGTGACCCACATCTTTAATCTGTCCATAAGCCAAAACACCATTCCGGATGCTTGGAAAACAGCCTTTGTTCTTCCTTTGCTGAAGGGAGGTGACCCCACCTCACTGAACAATTATCGACCGATCTCTAAACTCTGCATCTTAGCCAAGGTTCTAGAAAAACTGATAAACTCTCAGATCAAAAATTATCTGGACTCATTTAACATCTTACCTCTCCATCAATCTGGTTTCAGGAAAAAACACAGCACAACAACTGCTTCTCTGAAGGTTCTGAATGATGTTGTTGAAGCATTGGATGCTAAGGATTATTGTGCTGCACTTTTCTTAGATCTGTCTAAAGCTTTTGATAAGCTCTCAGAAATCGGTTTCTCTGATCACACCATCGGTTGGTTTTCTAACTATCTTTCCAATCGGAGGCAATGTGTTCAACATAACGGTACTTCTTCCAGCTATTTAACAGTTAAAAATGGTGTACCACAAGGCTCAGTTTTAGGACCAACCCTCTTTACAATCTACATAGCTAATGTAGGTCACTGCATCCCTGATGCATCCTTACATTTCTATGCTGATGATACAGTTGTTTACTGCCGAGCTAAAACAGTAGCTAAGGCTTTCCAGTTACTGCAATCCGCTTTTGACATCATCCAGTCAGATTTGTTCCGTCTCAAACTTGTCCTAAATGCTGATAAAACAAAAGGGATGTTTTTTTCAAGTAGGAAGGCGGTTCCAACAGATCTTCCTCTGATTTTATCCTCAAATGGTGTCCCTATTGAGTTTGTTGATTCCTATAAATATCTGGGTATACTGGTCGATTCACATCTCTCTTTTAAACTCCACGTGGAAAACCTAGTGAAGAAATTGAAAGTTAAACTGGGTTTCTTTTTCAGAAACAGATCATGCCTAACACTGAATGTTAGGAAACGCCTTGTATCTGTGACTTTCCTTCCCTCCATTGATTACGGTGACATTCTCTACATGAATGCTCCTACAAGCACCCTGCGGATGTTGGATGTTGTCTATCATGGTGCACTAAGATTCATAACTGGCTGTGATTATCGTACCCACCACTGCACCCTGTATTCACTGGTTAACTGGACATCATTAACCTCACGCAGACTCTTCCACTGGTACATTTTCATCTTTAAATCACTTCTTGGTTTGCTGCCCTCATACATCTCCTCCTACATGTCTTTGCGTGAGTGCAGCTACAGTGTGCGCTCTCAGGACATGATTACCTGCAGTGTTCCATCAGTGAGGACTGAACTTGGAAAAAGGGCCTTCTCCTATTCCGCTCCTGCTTCATGGAATATCTTACAAAAAGATCTGAAGCTCTCGACCTTGACTTCTCTAAATGGTTTTCAGAATCTGTATGAATCCTGGCAAAAACCAATGCAGATTTGTTCCTGTCTTTGATTTTATACGTCTTACCTTATAATGTTTTGCTAGTTTTTTGATACTTTGTTTAAAAAAAAATAAAAAATAAAGTATTTCTCTCTTTTGTTTTTTTCTCTTTTGTTTTCTATTGTTTATTGTTTAAGGAAATTCTACCATTGCTGTTCATCGTTCTTTAGTTTTAGCAGGTCGTTTTCGTAAATGAGCCATGAGGCTCAATAAGATTTACCTGACTAAATAAAGGTTGAATGAATGAAATACATACATGTACAGTATTAAGGCATTTTAAACCCATTTTAAACCCTTCCCACAATCTTGCAATATTGTAAAAAATGTTTCCAAACCATAAATGCTCTAAGAGGACAAAACATCATGTTCCCTTGTCCGTCAGTCCACTCAGTGCAACATAGTGACTATGGGAATTGCGCCCCCGCGCGATTTACCTGAAGTAATACATTCACGCCTTTATGGCAGGATGGCGTCAGCGTCACCACAGAGGCCCCGCCCTCTTGGTATAAAGACGAGTGCGCCCATCCTCCTGTCTCTTTTAAGCCCTTCACCTCGCTTATACCTGAACTTCGCGGGACCTCTCTGTGCTACTGTGCTCTATCTGAGGTGAGCTCGCTCCCTACTCCGAGCGCACAGAGAAAATTCCTGCGTGTGGCTAGGCTAGTAAAGGCTAGTCCAGCATCTTTTACTTAACCTCGAGGTTTTTTTCTTCTCTCTTCGCAGACTTCGCTCGACAGAGCTAACTGTGTCACACCGCTACCCTGCTAACGAGTAGCGGGCTAGCCAGCGAAAGCGAACGCGATGAGGGAGATGTCTTCGGACAACGTTAGCACTGCTAACCAGCTCTTCTTTCTCGGCCATGGCGCCCGAGAAAGGGAAGCGTAAAGCAAAAAATGCTAAAAGAACCAGCAGGCTAGCGAGCCCCAGCTCCCGAGCCTGCCCTCGCGGCTGCGGCTTCACCCTCTCGGCGACGGACACCCACGAGGCCTGTCCAGTCTGCCTGGGGATGATGCACGCTAAATCAGCGCTGGAATCCCCCGACTCCTGCCCGCACTGCAGCCAGATGACAGAAGCTGTGAGGAAGCGTTGCATGGACATCGTGGCCAAGGCCATGAGCGGCGCCATGCCAACACGGGACCCGGACCTCACAGAACCGCTCACTCCCACTCCGGAGCTCGAGAACATTGATCTGGAAGACAGTGGACAGGTCGAATGGGGGGACAGCATGGACATGGTGGCACCCGTCGGAGACTCGACGGCTGAGTTTGACACACAAGGCCTGATGAATGCGGACGAACTCTCGCTCACAGTCTCAGGTGAGATTTCGGACGAAGAGGCCGACAACGAGGACAAAGGGGAAGACGAAGAATTCCCCCAGAACCCAACGGCAGCCCTGCCAGAGACAGACACATCCATCCCCGCTCTCTTCGAACTGTGTCGCAGGGCAGCGGATGCGTTGCAAATTGCTTGGCCGGAACCCCCACCTCGCTAACAGGTTACGAGGTTGGCGGGCACCTACTTCTGCGCAAAGCAGCAGTCGGCCCTGAAGCACAAGATGCCGATTTTTCCCGATTTTCTCACTGAACTGACCCGCACCTGGGTCGAACCCAAAGCTCCCATGCTTCTGCCGCTCTCTCAGTTCCTCGACGTCGCAGGAATGGAGGCATCAGGAATCGCCAACGTGCCACAAATGGAGGACACGCTGGCGGCTCATTTGGCTCCCAGGACGTCGGGCGCAAAACCAACTCTGTCCCGCAAAGCCTGCCACGCTTCGGTTGCATAGCTCGACAAGTGCTACAGAGCTTAGGGCCTCGCGGCTCGCGCTTTAAACGCCTCAGCCTCAATGCAGGCGTACCTGGCAGAGAAGCTCCAGGAACTCCAGGTAACCACAAACAAAAAAGCAATGACTGACATCCTGGAGGAAGCCCGCAGGGCAACTGACTTTGTGTTCCGCATGTTGGGGACTGCCGCCATAGCTCAGGGGAGATGCATGGCTGAAGTGGTCATCGCGCAGCACCACCTGTGGCTCACCCTGATGGACCTGCCTGAAGGTCAATGTTACACCTTCCTTCACCACCCGATTGAGCCGATGGGACTCTTCGGGGGAGCCCTGGAGCGTATCCAGTGCAGGCTGGAGCAGAGAAGGAAGCAGGCTGAGGTGTTACGAGAGGGGATGCCGAGGAAGGCCTTCGCCCCCCTCCCCTAGAGACACCAGCGGGAGCAGAGCCTCGCAGCCTCGACACTGCTCGGCCACACGTCGTCCTTCCCTGCAAAAGAGACCAGCTTACGATGGGGAGTAGCGACAGAGACCCTCAGCGGGCCCATCTCAGGTCGGTCAGTCCTGGAGCAGGAACAGATTTGTTCCTCGCCAGGTGGTCCCTCCGAGGACCTCCTCAACGAACCGAGATGGGAGACAGAAGCGGGCCTGATGAACCAGGCCCGCTCCACAATTTTGCAGGTTCGTCCGCCAACGGGGTACGAGAACCAGGACACTTAAATCCAGACTTTATTTGTAAAAAAAAACACGAAAAGCTGGTAACATTGATATGTACCTAAAACAAAATGTTTATGACATGTGTGCATTAAAAACAAGTTTCTGTACATCTAAACACAAAAATAAAGTACCAGAAGCACGAACTGCCCCAATTCTTGACTCAAAAAAATAAAAAATAAAATAACAAGGACAACAACAAACCCTCTTTTTTATGAAAACAGTCATGGTAAATGGAGAGGGCAAGCACCCCTCCTCTCTCGTGCAGCACAGGGTGTCGGATCAGATAATGAACCGCAGCGGGACGCCTGTTGTCTGTCTGGAGCAGACAGACTTCACGGTATCTACGTGCGGGCAGGTCAGTTCACTCAGGACAGAGCAGGGAGGGGGGGCAGAGGCTCCTCCGCCTGCATCCACGAGAAGCAGGCAGCTCGCAATAAACATGCCCCTGAGGCTCATAGTGCATGCGCAGGCCTGGGGGCGTGTCGACCAAACACGTGGGTCATGTCAACAGTACGTCACGGGCTTCGCCTGCAGTTCCGCGGGCAGCTGCCTCCGTTCACGGGGGTGCTAAAATCAGATATAAACCCAGGATGTGCACACGTCTTGAGGGAAGAAATAACAGCAATGCTACAGAAAGGAGTGATCCGTGTTGTTCCAAAACGAGAAATAAAAGCTAGCCACTACAGCAAGTACTTCCTCGTGCCCAAAAGAGATTGATCTTTAAGACCCATTCTGGATCTCAAGGCTTTGAACAAAAGAATAACAACTTACAGGTTCAAAATGCTCACGCTGAGACAAGTTCTACAGTCTGTGAGACAAGGAGACCACACGTGCACTGTGGATCTCAAATAGGCATATTTCCACGTGGGGATTTGGAAGAAACACAGAAAATATCTACGCTTTGCATTCGAAGGGAAAGCCTACGAATACAAAGCTTTACCTTTCGGATTAAAAACAGCGCCACGTTGTTTTACAAAGTGCCTGGACGCAGAGCTGACCCCCCTCAGGGTCATGGGGTCCAGATTCAGAATTATTTAGACAACCTTCTGATTCTGGCAGGCAACAAAATGCAAGCCCAGCTGCACACACACATGGTGATGATGCACCTGGAAGCTCTGGGATTTGTTTTAAATCTACAGAAAAGCAACCTGACTCCATCACAGATTACCGTATTTCTGGGCGTACAGATCAACACTGTCTCATACAGAGCATGGCTCTCAGAGGAGAGGGTGGCTTCAATACGCTTTTGTCTGACACACTTTCAGCTGGGTCGGAGATATCTGTGAGGCTCTGCCAATGCTTCCTAGGCTTGCTGGCAGCCGCAATCCCCTGCGTGCCGCAGGCATTGCTGAAAATGCGGGCACTGCAAATATGGCTAAACAAACAAACACCTCCTGCCTCTGCCAGGCAGACAGGAAGGATCCTGGTCAGCCAGGAATGTCTAACGGCTCTGGAGCCCTGAAGGGACCCATCAGTGTTTGCTGCAGGTGTCCCGCTGGGAGGAGTCCTGTCTTGTGTAGTGGTCATGACAGACGCCTCGTTAGAGGGATGGGGAGTTGTTTGCAGGAACCAGAACGCCCAAGAGCTCTGGAGAAAACAGGATGCACGGCTTCACATCAACCTGCTGGAGTTAAAAGCTGTTTATCTGTCAATAAAGCTCTTTTACAAAAAGGGGCTGATTGCAAATCAGCATGTCCTCATAAAATCAGACAGCAGGACAGTAGTGTCCTACATCAACAGGGAGGGGTGATGAGGTCCCAGCCCTCCTCGGTCTGACACACAGGCTGCTCACGTGGTGTACTCCCAGAATTTTGTCACTGAAGGCAACACACATCCCAGGAGAACTAAACTACGGGGCAGACACTCTCTCCAGAGGACCACTTCTGGCCTCAGAGTGGAGACTGAATCCACGGATCGTGGACCATGTCTGGTCACGATTCGGTCGGGCGTCCATCGATCTGTTCACGTGCAAAACCAGCTCGCATTGCGCCCTGTTCTTTTCACTGAGAGAGACATGGGCATGGATGCGCTGGCCCATGACTTGCCATCAGGGGTGCTGTATTACGCGTTTCCACCTGTCCCTATAATTCAGGTGACGCTGGAACGTGTACGGAGGGGAGCTCTCTCCCTGATATTAATAGCCCCCAGGTGGCCTCAGAAACCGTGGTTCCCAGAAATAATTTCATTGCTGTCAGGGACACCGTGGCAGCTACCCTCCCACAGGGACCTGCTGACTCAAGCACATGGGCAGCTTCTCCACCCACGTCCAGAACTGTGGCAGCTCATAGCTTGGCCGCTGAAAGGAGCAGGCTGAGGGCCTCGGGCCTCCCCAGTAATGTTATTAACACAATACAGGGAGCGAGAGCTGGGTCAACTCAGACTCTTTACGCTTGTAAATGGCGTATTTTTGAGGCCTAGTGTCTGGAGAGGAATATTGTTTCACATTCCTGTAACCTAGTCCAGCTTCTCACCTTGTTATAGGACCTGCTGGAAAAACGTTGCTCCTTTTCTACCATTAAAGTATTTTTGTCAGCCATTTCGGCGTGCCACAAAGGCTGGGGAGGAAAAACTCCTGGTGCCCACCCTCTCACGATACGTTTCATGAAGGGTGTACTGAGGAAAAGGCCCCCCAGCAGGACTCTGGCCCCAGTGTGGGACCTTCAGTTAGTCATGGATGCCCTGTGCGGGGCTTCGTTCGAGCCCTCAGCAGCATTGAAATAGACTTGCTGTCTTATAAAACTGCGTTGCTCCTGGCTCTCTACTCAGCTAAACGTGTGAGTGACCTCCACGCTCTGTCTGTACACCTAATATGTACAAGGATTGCCCCTGATGGGTCAAAGGTCACTCTGCGTCCTAACCCAGCATACGTGCCAAAGGTGCCAACTCTTAACCCCAGGAGTTTGGACTTTGAGCTCTCTGAGTTTCCTCCACACCCTGTCCTCACTGAGGAGCAGAGGAGGTTGAGATCACTCTGCCCTGTCAGGGCCTTGAGTGTTTGCATTCACAGAACTGTCAGTTGGAGGAAAACAAACCAACTGTTTGTATGTTTTGCCAACTCTGCTGCTGGCAGAGCCCTTTCAAAGCAGCGCCTCTCACACTGGGTGACTGAGGCCTTTAAAGGTGCGTACAGCAGCAAAGGTCAACAGGTGCTCTCTGGGGTACACGCCCATTCCACTCGGGGCCTAGCTGCCTCATGGTCTCTTTTTAAGGGCGTGCCAGTGGCAGACATTTGTGCTGCAGCTAATTGGAGCTCCACAAACACGTTTGCAAAGCATTAGTCTTTGGATGTTACTGTCTGTTACGTCACTCAGGCTGTACTCTCTAACACACAGTAGAGATCAGCTAAAACGCCTAAAGTATGAAGGCAGAAGTTCTCACAAGCATGCATTTTTACTGAGCATCTCAAGGGCGTGAATGGATTGCGTTCCCATAGTCAATATGTTGCACTGAGTGGACTGACTGACAAGGGAACTGAAAGTTATGCACCATAACTCATGTTCCCTGAAGGAAGGGAACGAGTTGCAACATATGTTTGCCCTTTCAATGCCCAAAAGCTCGGTGAAGTGCTCTTGGAGACAGGAGGATGGGCGCACGCGTCTTTATACCAAGAGGGCGGGGCCTCTGTGGTGACGCTGACGCCATCCTGCCGTAAAGGCGTGAATGTATTACTTCAGGTAAATCGTGCGGGGGCTCAAATCCCATAGTCAATATGTTGCACCTCATTCCCTTCCTTCAGGGAACATGAGTTATGGTGCATAACTTTCAGATTTCAGCTCCTTGCCACGGCTGTGTTCTTGGCCACTTCCACTTCTCCGTTGCAGAACAGAGATCGACAGAGGAGGGAGGAGGAGCTACAGGATGAAGTTTCTCCTGCAGTGTGTGCTGCACGTAGGTGCAACAGGTGCTAAATAATTTAAAATGACTCATTTTAAATTAAAAAACCCATGCTGATCTTTCTTTTCTTTTGGTCTATACTGATCTGGTCTATATTGATCTCATGTATTTTTAAGCAAGGTGGATGTAAACTATTATGTGCTTGTTGTTGCATGGCTTTTAATTTGTGTTTATCCTTAAAAAATATAATAACGATAATTACAACTCCATGCACTTTTTGCCATATGAAATCTGAAGAACATTCAGAACAAACAGCAGTGGAAATGTTCATCTTCAGCAGATGCATAAATCTTTGTGAGCAAACAACAACAAAAAAGATAACCAATGAATAAATATTGACCGTGGTGGACACAGTTCCACTAATCTGCTTATAGCATAACTAATTCTCCTTTTAATAAATTTCCACAGAGGTTTATCATTAGCAAAGCTAACTTTTTGGTTAGCTGTGCGCACCACTGAATACTGGTACCATTCTTGCCACCGTATAAGTCGCATCAGTCCAAACATTTCTAATAAAGTGAAAAAAAAACATAAATACATTGCTTCGCCGTAGACGTCGCATATAAATGGTAAATAAATGGCAAATGGAGCTTATTTATATAGTGCTTTCCAGCCCCCTATGAGGGGCCCCAAAGCGCTTTACAATACCAACCATCCACCCATTCATACACACATTCATACACCGGTAGCGCAGACTGCCATGCAAGGCGCTTTCCAGTCCTACCGGGAGCAACAATATCATGCGTCATAGCTGACACATCCCGTTTGTCATGCATCAACGCTGACAACCTGGAAACACAGGCCAGTGTTGTGCCAAAAATCGATTGGCTTCCAAATGGCGGCTGCAGGCACAAGCTCAGGAGAACTTTAACAGGAGTTTAACAAGATTAACACTTAGAAACAATTATTTGTTTGCTTGAAATTATAGCAAAGATGTGTCTCAATTGAACTTCTCCTTAATACATGCACTTTGATGGTCAAATCAGCTGCATGTTGCCCTGGTGGCACGGCAAAATGCAGCTGATTTGACGTTTGCTCTGGGAATTACTGAGTGAAGCAATGGTGGCTTTGTATGGCAAGCCAAGTGTCTCATTACCAGCCATTTAGAACCAAGATGGTGTAGTGGCAGGGCTTTTGACTTTGGACCCGAAGGACGCGGGTTCGCGCCCCGGCCATTACACACCTTGGGGTGTCTATGAGTGCACACCTAATTCTCCAGCTCCCCGGGCGCTTTCTGGCTGCTCACTGCACCACCTGGTCGTGGTTGGGTTAAATGCAGAGACGAATTTCGTCTGTGTATGGGAAACATACACAGATGACAGACAAAGACATTATTATTATTATTATTTTTAACGAGACACTTGGCTTGCCATGTTTCTCCACCGCTCTCTAGTGGCTGAAAATGGTAGTGTTCAATATTTTTCATGTCAGAATGAATAAAATAGTCAGATCTCAGCCAAAAATTGAGTTATAAATATAGGGGTGGGGGGTGGGGGGGTTGTTTCACTGTATAAGTCACAGGGCATGCAAACTACGCAAAAAGATGCCACTTATACAGCGAAAAATACGGTAAATATAATGTATTACTGCAGCAGGTTTTGATTGAACAATCTGATAGGATATATTATGACTGAATACGCAGAAACCTCTAAAACTAAAACTACATGATTGTTTAATTCAATCAAAATAAAAATAGATTTAAAAAGAAAGCAGTCTGCAGCTGATCTGAGTGTTGACAGCCACAATAATCTTGCACAAAGGTGCTGAGAACGTCCAGAATAAAGCACTATGAAGATACACTGTCACACATTAAAGTATGTTAATAAAACATCAAAGCTTTGTCTTTGTAAATGTGGTCGTTCAAACATAGCCCTTTGTTCCACTTGCTGCTGATGAAACTCAAAGTAAAACAAGTAATGCTGCATTTAGTGGAGTGAGTAAATGCAACAGATAATACTTCTTATCCCTTATATGACCCAAAAAAACAAAAGTTTTAAAATTTTACTTTTAATGCAGGAAATGAGACTCAGCCAGAGAGCAAAACAACAAAAATAAATAAAATCATACTGTTTATGTGCTCACACTGGTTAAATTCAGCCCCC
>JBBPBX010059366.1:0-21791 GCA_038048925.1 Garcialebias charrua
CATGTATGTAAATGTTGAACACACAGCATCTTTTAATTTGATTTTCACGTAAAATCAAATATTGATAGCAGAACAGTTTCACAGAATTAATGCAGACATGTCTGCATTTTGATAAAACTTAACACTTTTATTGGTATTCTGTGCATACAAGCTTTCCATCTTTATTTTAAACAAAAGGTTTACAATAAGAGACATGATGCATCTTTTGTCTTGATTTTAACAAAAATCACATAAAGATAGCCGAGCTTGTTTTGATCTTGTCAGGTCGACAAATTCATAAAAATCACTGATTTTTATTTGATATAACATCCTGGGAAAATTTTACAGTAAATGATGATTTATTTGCGCACTGTAAAATAAGAAACATCTTCCTTGATTTTTCACAGAAGATTAATAAAAAGATGGACGTTCACAGAGGTGCAACAACTGAGGGGGCCTACACTCTGATCGAACCTAAATGGGTTCATTCTGGCCATGTTTATGCTTTCCCTTGTGCCTCGCACAGTGGGAGCACCTACTTCAACGCGTGGGAATTACTTTGCTGCGAGGAATGTCCTTCAGCAATCAGGTGAACATCCCCTGTTGTTTTTCGACAGGCTCCTCTCTGCGCATACGGGTGACATAACTGTCCCTGGCATAGAGGAAAGTGCACAGTTTAAACATCTTTTCAGTGCAAATCTCCTGCCTAAGCACAGCAAATATGTACGCTTCAAGGCTGATTTCAATGAAAGTACCATGGCAGAAATTAAACAATACGCTGTGGAAGTTTTTGATGTGCTCACACAACACAAAACACCTTCAGTGGTGTGCCCAGGTCAAAAGGTCAAATCCCACTTGCAGCTGATAGAAGAGGTTCCCTCTCCTACAGTGTGCGAGAGTGAACAGGATTTTCATAATAACAAACAACAGAATGTTGCTACCAGCTGGAAAAGTGACTCATTTCGGTTCAAAGGGAGTTCTACTCCTCGGGCACTTCAGATTGACAAATCTGAGACGTGTAAAGAACCACAAAAGGTAGGTGTTCGCTCTCTAGGTGAACCAAGATGGTTCAGATCGAACCAAAAAGGTTTAGACCGAGGTCTAACAGTGGGTGAACTTCGTCAGAAGTTGATGTATGGGCGCCGTGACACATTGTTCAATGGTCGGCCCCTACAGGACCCCTGAAACGCGGCCCTCCTGCCCCTGCACCTCGAGCAGAACTGTTCGAGACATGCAAAGAGTCACACAAGCTCCAGACAAAGGGAATGACGCCTCCGCGCTCGGAAGAGACTGAGGAAGTAAGTCGTTTGTTGGATGTTTTGAATGTTACAGTGGTTGACCAAGCGGATACAATGTGTGGCATTATCGGTGATGATAACACAAACAACATTGTCCAACCTGGTGAAGAGTTGTGTAGCACTGTCTTTTACAAAGACTCAGAGCAGACTGTTGGCAACAACACCGTCAACATTGCCGATGATGCTGATTTTTGTAGCAAACAAATTGCTGACAGTCAAAAGCATCCTGAAGGTCATGATGCTGACAGCCAACAAGGTGCTGACAGCAACAAAGATTGCACAGAAAGAGGTACACGTGAACAGAAACATGTGAAAAGACCTAAACGGTTTCTGTGTAACCTTATCAAAAGGGGGATGGCTAAGAAAGCTTACCTGCCAATCACACTGGAAGGGGTCCTCGCGCAAGAAGCGCTCCTGGATTGCAGTTCAGATGTATCTCTGATATCAGCCAAACTGTTTGAGGAGCTAAGGACCGCCGCTAACGGTGTTAACAGGCAAATACCCTTCGGGAAATGTGCTATTGAACTGCGAGGCCTCGCAGAGACGGGTACATCCCTGACAGCTATAGCCATGGTTCACATGCAGATTGGCAAAATGTCACTATACCACCTGGTATACGTGTCTAAACTTGACTCTCTCCAATTTTTGGTCGGCCAAGATTTTATTAATCGCTTCGACGCGATTATAAATTATGGTGATCAGACATTGTGGGCCACAGTGAGCGATCCACTGCCGTTCGAGGTGCCTCCACAAGGTCACTGTCTGACAGCGGGTACCGCTGAGGTCACAAGGGATTCCCCAGCCGAGAGCACAAGCCCGGTAAGTGAACCTTCAAATACAGGTGAGACGGAGGAGACTCAACAATTGGACCAGACTCTGGCCCTAAAGGAGAACCTCCTCTGTGAGCTGACACCTTCAGCACTCACTGCACACTACCTACCACAGGTAGAAGACGGTGTGGAGATCCAAGGAACACACACCAAAGAGGCTGTACTGTCCTCTGGGACAGGTAATTCAGCTATCAGCCAAGCTTTCGATGAAACCTTGGTTCAAGAGCATTTGTGTCTAGAACTACTCAGAGATGACATAGTTCTTACAGACTCAAAGAGCACCTCTTCAGTCATGAAGTGGGAAGACACACACCACAACGACAGTGACCCGTCGCAGTCTGACCAGTCAGACACGCTTGCGACTACGCCAACAGTTGTGACACGCCTGAATTACGCAGAAAGAGGTAAACGTACAGAGATACGTTGGCCGAAACCTATAAGGTTCCTGTACAAGGCTCCCAATAAACTGCGCAAACAGTTTAGACTAAACAATGGCATCCTAACTCGTGCCCATGGACGGACGTCCACACCTGTGTGCGTGGTCCCCCATGACCACAGGGGGGTGATGTTAGGTCATGCCCATGTCAAGGACAAAGATTTCAATAACCCCACAAACGACAAAGATCTCGCAAACTCACAGACTTCATGGGAAAATAAGGTCGTCCAAGCACAGGATAGTAAATAAACTAAACAGTTTAAACTATACTAGTTGCGAAAAGAAACCGTTCCAACTAGAACTTAGAAACGCTAAGCATAAAACCCACAACAAAAAACTAACCTTAACAACCGTTTAAATCTGCAGGATTTAATTGACATCGGTTATAAAGCTAAGAACTGTTTTTCTTGTGTGTGACACGTTGGAATCTGACGACCAGAGTGAGTTTGACGTAGTGAAACGTTGTTTTTAGTTGCTTAATTGCTACTTTTGTTGTTATTGAAGTTGTATTTGTTTTCTGAACACTCCCAGCCAAAAGAGGTTTTGATTATTGATAAGTTGAAGACTTAAATGGATTTAACTATGCCAACATGCTGTTCATTTTGTTAAAGATCTCAATCTTTGAAGAGTCATTATAGATTAATACTACTTAAGGTACTATAATCTACCCTGATCTCCCAATCATTTAGGTAGGACCGATTCGATCGTTTCTATTCTAGATCTGTTCATTTTGATGAGTCTCGCCATAGACTTCAAAATTTATAGGGAATACCAAATCTTGCGTCGTTCGTCTAAAAGGCCAACAGACATTTAGACCATTTTTTGAACCTTCAAATACAGGTGAGACGGAGGAGACTCAACAATTGGACCAGACTCTGGCCCTAAAGGAGAACCTCCTCTGTGAGCTGACACCTTCAGCACTCACTGCACACTACCTACCACAGGTAGAAGACGGTGTGGAGATCCAAGGAACACACACCAAAGAGGCTGTACTGTCCTCTGGGACAGGTAATTCAGCTATCAGCCAAGCTTTCGATGAAACCTTGGTTCAAGAGCATTTGTGTCTAGAACTACTCAGAGATGACATAGTTCTTACAGACTCAAAGAGCACCTCTTCAGTCATGAAGTGGGAAGACACACACCACACCGACAGTGACCCGTCACATATATTTTCTTTTCTATTTTTAGTTTAACTTTAAACTAAGTTATGAATGGAGGAATAGTTTGGAAGAAGAGTCCTTCGTTACAGAAGCCCTCCAAAATTCTATAGGTATAGATCACTATATCTGAGTTTTACAGCATTGATCCACCCCTTAATTGGTAATTTTAGCTGATCTAATCCATGATAGCTTACATCCATCCATCCATCCATCCATCTTCTTCCGCTTATCCGGGGTCGGGTCGCGGGGGTAGCAGCCTAAGTAGGGAGGCCCAGACTTCCCTCTCCCCAGCCACTTGGAGCAGTTCCTCCGGGGGAATCCCAAGGCGTTCCCAGGCCAGCCGAGAAACATAGTCCCTCCAGCGCGTCCTGGGTCTTCCTCTGGGTCTCCTCCCGGTGGGACATGCCCGGAACACCTCACCAGGGAGGCGTCCAGGAGGCATCCTAACCAGATGCCCGAGCCACCTCAACTGGCTCCTCTCGATGTGGAGAAGCAGCGGCTCTACTCCGAGTCCCTCCCGGATGACTGAGCTTCTCACCCTATCTCTAAGGGAGAGTCCAGCCACCCTGCGGAGAAAACTCATTTCAGCCGCTTGTATCCGAGATCTTGTTCTTTCGGTCATAACCCAAAGCTCATGACCATAGATGAGGGTGGGAACGTAGATCGATCGGTAAATTGAGAGCTTTGCCTTTTGACTCAGCTCTCTCTTCACCACGACAGACCGGTACAGCGCCCGCTTCACTGCGGACGCTGCACCTATCCGCCTATCGATCTCACGCTCCAGTTTTCCCTCATTCGTGAACAAGATCCCGAGATACTTAAACTCCTCCACTTGGGGCAGGACCTCCTCCCCGACCCGGAGAGGGCATGCTACCCTTTTCCGGCTCAAGACCATGGCCTCGGATTTGGAGGAACTGATCCTCATCCCGGCCGCATCACACTCGGCTGCAAACCGCTCCAGTGAAAGTTGTAAATCACGAACTGATGAAGCCAGTAGGACCACATCATCTGCAAAAAACAGAGAAGCGATTCTAAGGTCACCAAAACGGATCCTCTCAACACCTTGGCTGCGCCTAGAAATTCTGTCCATAAAAGTTATGAACAGAATCGGTGACAAAGGGCAACCTTGGCGGAGTCCAACTCTCACCGGAAACGAGCCTGACTTACTGCCGGCAATGCGGACCAAGCTCTGACACCGGTCGTACAGGGACCTAACAGCCCTTATCAAAGGGCCTGGTACCCCATACTCCCGGAGTACCCCCCACAGAACCCCCCGAGGGACGCGGTCGAATGCCTTCTCCAAGTCCACAAAACACATGTAAACTGGTTGGGCAAACTCCCACGCACCCTCCAGGACCCTGCTGAGGGTGTAGAGCTGGTCCAGTGTTCCACGACCAGGACGAAAACCACACTGCTCCTCCTGAATCCGAGGTTCGACTATCCGACGGACCCTCCTCTCCAGAACCCCTGAATAGACCTTACCAGGGAGGCTTAAGAGTGTGATCCCCCTATAGTTGGAACACACCCTACGGTCCCCCTTTTTAAATAGGGGAACCACCACCCCAGTCTGCCAATCCAAGGGAACTGCCCCCGATGTCCACGCGATATTGCAGAGTCGCGTAAGCCAACACAACCCTACAACATCCAGAGCCCTAAGGAACTCCGGGCGAATCTCATCCACCCCCGGAGCCTTGCCACCGCGGAGCTTTTTAACCACCTCGGCGACCTCAGCACCAGAGATCGGAGAACCCGACCCAAAGTCCCCAGGCTCTGCTTCCTCAGTGGAAGACGTGCCAGTAGGATTGAGGAGGTCTTCGAAGTATTCCGCCCACCGACTCACAACATCCCGAGTTGAGGTCAGCAGCACGCCACCTCCACCATAAATGGTGTTGGTCTCGTACCTCTTTCCCCCCCTGAGACGCCGGATGGTGGACCAGAATCGCCTCGAAGCCGTACGGAAGTCATTCTCCATGGCCTCTCCGAACTCCTCCCACGCCCGAGTTTTTGCCTCAGCAACCACCCGAGCCGCATGCCGCTTGGACTGCCGGTACCTATCAGCTGCTTCCGGGGTCCCACAAGCCAAAAAGGCCCAATAGGACTCCTTCTTCAGCCTGACAGCATCCCTCACTGCCGGTGTCCACCACCGGGTTCGAGGGTTGCCACCTCGACAGGCACCAACAACCTTGCGGCCACAGCTCCGATAAGCTGCCTCGACAATAGAGGCGCGGAACACGGCCCACTCGGACTCCATGTCCCCCGCCTCCCTCGGAACGTGTTCAAAGCTCTCCCGGAGGTGGGAGTTAAAGCTCCGTCTTACGGGAGACTCTGCCAGACGTTCCCAGCAGACCCTCACGATACGTTTGGGTCTGCCAGGTCTGACCGGCATCCTCCCCCACCATCGGAGCAAACTCACCACCAGGTAGTGGTCAGTAGACAGCTCCGCCCCTCTCCTCACCCGAGTGTCCAAGACATGCGGCCGCAGATCAGATGAGACGACAACAAAGTCGATCATCGAACTGCGACCTAGGGTGTCCTGGTGCCAAGAGCACATATGGACACCCTTATGCTTAAACATGGTGTTCGTTATGGACAATCCATGACGAGCACAGAAGTCCAATAACAGAACACCACTCTGGTTCAGATCAGGGGGGCCGTTCCTCCCAACCACACCCCTCCAGGTCTCACTGTCATTGCCCACGTGAGCGTTGAAGTCCCCCAGTAGAACAAGGGAGTCCCCAGGAGGCGCACTCTCCAATACCCCCTCCAAGGACTCCAAAAAGGGTGGGTAGTCTGAGCTGCCGTTTGGTGCATAGGCACAAACAACAGTCAGAGCCCGTCCCCCCACACGTAGGCGAAGGGAGGCTACCCTCTCGTTCACCGGGGTGAACCCCAACGTACAGGCACCAAGATGGGGGGCAACCAGTATGCCCACTCCTGCTCGGCGCCTCTCACCAGGGGCAACTCCAGAGTGGAAGAGTGTCCAACCCCTCTCAAGGAAACTGGTTCCAGAGCCAGAGCCATGCGTTGAGGTGAGTCCGACTATTTCTAGTCGGAACCTCTCAACCTCACACACTAGCTCAGGCTCCTTCCCCACCAGAGAGGTGACATTCCATGTCCCAATGGCCAGCTTCTGTAGCCGAGGATCAGACCGCCAGGGTCCCCGCCCTCGGCCGCCACCCATCTCACATTGCACCCGACCCCTTTGGCCCCTCCCACAGGTGGTGAGCCCATGGGAAGGGGGACCCACGTCTCCTCTTCGGGCTGTGCCCGGCCGGGCTCCATGGGTAAAAGCCCGGCCACCAGGCGCTCGCCAGCGTGCCCCACCTCCGGGCCTGGCTCCAGAGTGGGGCCCCGGTGACCCGCGTCCGGGCGAGGGAAAACTTAGTCCATTAATTGTACTCATCATAGGGGTTTTTGGGCTGCACTTTGTCTGATCCCTCACCTAGGACCTGTCTGCCTTGGGTGACCCTTCTAGGGGCATGAAGCCCCTGACAGCATAGCTCCTAGGATCATTGGGACACTCAAACCCCTCCACCACGGTAAGGTGGCAGCCCAGGGAGGGGGTACATATAGCTTACATACCAGGTGCATATAGGTAAGGCTTAATGTAAAATCCCAATCATAAGCCCATCTAAAACCACATAATTGCATGACACATTGAACCAGGGTGGCACCGACTGGAAGCCATCCAGCCTGCAACCTTCGATGTGGGGACCTGCTACTCCAACGTTGGTCTTCAACCTTCATCCAAGGGCCGCCTCCTCTGCGTCAATCGAGGGATCCCCTCTACATGCTGATTAAAAACCATTTGTTGCTGATGAAATCAATAACCCCAATCGTTGTGGAATTACCGCTGTGGATTATAAGACTTTGTTTCCAAGGGATCACAGACTCAGTTTTCCAAGGGTTAACAGACTATGTTTCCAAAGGATTGAAAGCTTACCGCAATGGGATTACTTACAAACAGCATGGAATTTCCAAAAACATTATGGGAGTATAATTTTGATTATTTATTTTTCTCTTTTTTTTCTCTCCACTTGCTGGATTACATAGAGGTCAGAGACATTGGGTAGTATCCTTTCGTGTTGGAACTCATCTCCAAGGACAGGCGATGATTTCCAAAAAGGGGGACTGTAGCAATACAGCACTCTCATGTCCGTTATGGGATTTAAACCTCTTCACATCTCTCTGAGACTCTGAGTGTTACACTTTCTTGAGCTCTGAAGAAGACAAGTGGACACTATTTTGTTACAATTATTTTGAATTAATGGACACCAATCAATCAAAAAGAACTTTCTTTTAATGTGTGTTAATTCAGAATTGATCAACAGTATACTTTTGTCATTTAATGATGATCTGTTACTTGCATGAGTTTGACCCTTCTGCTGGTTTATTTCTGCAGAACAAGCAGGCTTTAATATTATGGCACAGTTCAGGGTAAACTTTTAACTTGCAGCTTCTTTTGTGTTGTCTGTGAAGTTAGCCATAATATTCTCTGTGCTCACAAGCGGCCATCTGGCCGATTCTATAAACAAGTTTTCCTACTGTCCTTCAGAGACCTTCTGCCTATGGGGATGAAAAATCCATCCGTTATTTTGTTAAACCAACCAATAGCCATTCAGGAGGTGGGCAGACTCCACCCTCCATATAAAGTCTTACTTCCGTTTTGACTTTAGTGCGTTGGAGAGAACTAACTAAACAACTTGGTTTTTCTCTGGAAGCTGGAGACGTTGTGGTCATTTTGTCAATTAGACCTACGTTTCTTAGCCGAGTTACAGTAAAGCTTTACTGTGACTCACTCACTCCTTTCTGAAAGAATTTGTTTTCTAAAAGTTTTATTTTGAAGTTCAGCCAGGACGTTGACCTTGTTTCCTGCCGAGAGGGGCGAGTTTCCTCGTATCGTTGAATCAGCACACACACGCTGAAGTTTCAACTGGACGGCTGGTGGACAAAACAATCCATTGAATGTGTCCAGATACTTCTCAACTCTTATCTACAGAGACGAAGCGTCAACAGGTAACGAGTCGTGGATGTGGGCTGGCGTGCGGGAGCCCAGCTGTTAACTCGTGTGGGAAAAAGTGTCACCCTGTCATTTCAAAATAATTAACTTCCTTTAAACTTAGCTTTCACTCTAATCCCTCCTCTTATTTCTTATTTTTCTTAAGCCATTAATCTGTTAAGTAAATGTACCAACAGTAAGTTAGACCCTAACTGTCTGTTTGTTTTTAATTTGAATTCTTGTCAAAGTAGTTAGTAAATCAGAGCTAATATCGATACAAATGTTTAATGTACTTTTATGATTGTTTCAATAAAAGGTCTATTTTCTGGTGGACCACCATAAGTTGAAGTCTCTCGTGAAATTACATTTTGTCTAGTCACAGTCAAAGCAATTTAATACCGGAAAAAGGGTGAACTCGCGAATATTGATGATGGATGTGTGTAGATAAAATCTGCTCAAACCTTTCATCTAAAATATAGGTAAGTCAGTAAACTGACTAATACGCCTATATTACTACACCGCCCAGTCACAACTGTGATGAAGTCATACTCTCGCTGAATGCTGAAAATGCGTTTGTCCGGATGGAGTGGGGTTATCTCTTCAAGACTTTAAAACTATTTAAATTTGGTCCTAAATTCATATCATGGGTGAAGCTGATATATACCTCCCCCATGGCGGTTGTACGCACTAACTGTAACATATCCAGCTACTTCGAGTTGCAATGTGGTACAAGGTGAGGGGTGCTCGCTCTCACCACTTCTATTTGCATTAGCGGTAGAACCACTAGCTGTAGCTTTATGGAAAAACTCCATCATTAAAGGCATACATTTATTAGGCACAGAGCATAAAGTTTCTTTATATGTCGATGACATGCTTTTGTATATATCAGATCCTCTCACTAGCACTCCTGAGTTACTTACTTTGCTTCATTTATATTACTTTGCTAATCTTGAACAAGCATGAAGGCAACAGTGGAAAGGAAAAACTCCCTCATGAGGAAGAAACCTCCATCAGAATCTGGCTCAGGACAAACGGCCATCTACTTGGACCGGCTGGGATTTTAGAGGAACAGGAAGGAGGAACAGATACACAATACAGTAGCAGGTCGAGAATCACATTGAGATAAAAACAATTTCAAATGTAAACTTTTAATTTTCTATTCATTTTCCACCTCTGATCTGTTGTCCATTTGTTCTTTCTCATGGATATTACTGTCCTTCCCAAATACAGACAGGGGAGGGCAGGAGAAATGTATGTTTGTTTTATATGAAGGTAGATATGTATTAAAATTTGTAACCTTGATTTGTGTACGTGTAGAAAAAAATGTGCCCTTGTATTAAAAAATGTAATCTGGAAAAATGTTTTGCACCTACATTTTTTGTTTGAAAGCCTTTTCCCAAAAAGTTTCTACAGTTTTTTCCCCAGACTTCTGCTTTGTGCTTGTTTTTTTATTTGTATTTTATTTTATTTTTTTATAAATCACTGAGTGACACAGTGATTAATTCCCGGTTTCCTCCCACATACCAAAGACATGCATGTTGGACTAATTAGTAACTCTAAATTGTCCCTAGGTGTGTGAGAGAGTGAATGGTTGTTTGTTTCTGTGTCTCTATGTGGACTTGCTGCCTGTTCAGGGTGTCGTCCTCCTTTCGCACAGTGACTGCTGGATATGGGCACAAGTGACCCCAGTACGTAACCCGAAAAGGAAGAAGAGGGTGAAGATAACCGATGGCTGGATAAACTGTACAATGAGATTTAAAGAGTTTATTTTTTCACTTTTTATTTAATGTTATTTTAATCTTGCATACAAACTGTAAAAACATTTTCACACTAATATTGATTGATGAACGGATTTTTCAAAGACGTCTTGTTTGTGTGGTGTATCAGTGCATCCGTCTGCCAATGTAAGCTGCTCACTGCTGTCAGAAGCTGTAAAGGTCAGTGTTGCCCTCATGACCTACTTTACAAACATAGGATCTGCTCTGTGTTTGTGTGTGTGAGAAATAGTATCAGGGATATACAAATAAAGTACCATCTGCTGAGCATGTTTCACAGAGCTGGTTAGGGATCAACTTTTCTACTGTTGGATCTGTATATTTGAGTTTTGTCTCAGTCAGAACATCTGAGGATTCATCTCCAAAGTGTTTGAAATTTTAAATGAGGTTGTATCCCAAAAATTGAATCAATTCAAGTTTATAGATCTCCACCAGAAACGTCTACTCTAACTTCACAGATCCAGAATGAATTAGTTCCCATTGATCAAGTTTAAAAAAAATAAAGTCCTGAAAAAGAAACAATATTAATGTATAAATAATGAATAAAGTATTTTAATTTTGGTAAATGATTCATGTATCTTCATTATAATGATGTCATTATACTACAATCCAGTTCCAATGGTAGGCTGTACAGTACTGATGACAAATGATAAAACAATACTCCTATCTCAAGTTTTATGGACCGTTCTCGACAAATGTCACTTAAGCAGTTTTGAAATAGGAGCTTTAGAACCAGGTGTGCTAACAGAACCATTTGTGCTAACAAACAGGTGCATTAATAGAACCATGTGTGCTAATAGAACCAGTTGTGTTAACAGAACCAGGTATGTTAACAGATCCAGGTGTGCTAACTGAACCAGGTATGTTAGCAGAACCAGGTGTGCTGACAGAATAACGTTTTCTAACAGAACCATGTGGCTACCTAAACCATGTGTGCTAACAGAACCAGGTATTTTAACAGAACAATGGGTGCTAACAGAACAAGGTGCGATAACAGAGCCAGGTGTGTTAGCAGAACCAGGTATATTAACAGATCCAGGTGTGCTAACTGAATCAGGTATGTTAGCAGAGCCAGGAGTGTTGACAGAACAAAGTGTACTAACAGAACCATGTGTGTTAATTGAACAAGGCATGTTAACAGAACCAGGTGGGATAAAAGAAAGAGGTTAGCCAAAAACAAAAAAAAAAAGACAATGAGAGGACTGAAGAGAGGAGACAGGAATATTGGAGATGCAATGTAGAACAAAGAGAGAGGTAGCAAAAGCAAAGCAGAAAGCATATGATGATGGTGAGAAGGACTTGTACCAATTGGTGGGACAGAGATATCAGGCTGGAAAGGATGTGCAGCAGGTTAGGCTTGTTAAAGATAAGAATGGTAATGTTCTAGCAAGTGACGAGAGTTTGACGGGCAAATGGAAGGAGTACTTTGAGGAGCTAATAAATGAAGAGAATGAAAGAAAGAAGAGTACAGGTAGTCCTCGACTTACGACGGAGTTCCGTTCCTAGGCTTCGTCGTAAAGCGAATTTTGACGTAACTCGAAACATACGTCCAAACTGCACCTTATACGTACAGTACTGTATTTTACCAAGCACTTAGCCTATCCTAACACAGTACCCTACATAATTATCAAAAAACGCATACATTTCAGAGCCATAATGAAGGGAAAAAAGAGTTAATTTCCTACTCTGGAATGCTGGTGAAGCCATTTCCTCCATTCCTCCCTCCCTCCTCCAGATTCTCCATTCGTTTACGTTGTAAAACCGCCGTCCATAAAACAGCTACTTTTCCACAGCTGCTGCCTGTCCAGCTTGCTCCAACAAGTTTTGTTTTTTGAATGTCCAGAGGACCAGACTTAGCTTTTTTAGAGAGTACAGGGCAAACTGTAGCCTTCGCAGCTAAATCGGAAACTGCCGGAAACTGCATAAATCGGCTTCAAAATAAAAATTTCATCCATCCATCCATCCATTTTCTTCTGCTTATCCGGGGTCGGGTCGCGGGGGTAGCAGCCTAAGTAGGGAGGCCCAGACTTCCCTCTCCCCAGCCACTTGGAGCAGCTCCTCTGGGGGAATCCCAAGGCGTTCCCAGGCCAGCCGAGAAACATAGTCCCTCCAGCGCGTCCTGGGTCTTCCTCTGGGTCTCCTCCCGGTGGGACATGCCCGGAACACCTCACCAGGGAGGCGTCCAGGAGGCATCCTAACCAGATGCCCGAGCCACCTCAACTGGCTCCTCTCGATGTGGAGAAGCAGCGGCTCTACTCCGAGTCCCTCCCGGATGACTGAGCTTCTCACCCTATCTCTAAGGGAGAGTCCAGACACCCTGCGGAGAAAACTCATTTCAGCCGCTTGTATCCGAGATCTCGTTCTTTCGGTCATAACCCAGAGCTCATGACCATAGATGAGGGTAGGAACGTAGATCGATCGGTAAATTGAGAGCTTGAATAAAATTTTCAAAATATATAAATTTTATTTTTTAAACGGGAGGTGCGTCGTAACCGCGAAACGTCGTAACTCGAGGCCGTCGTAAGTCGAGGACTACCTGTAAATGGTAAATGGACTGCATTTATATTATGCTTTTCTACCTTATCAAGATACTCAAAGCGCTTTACAACTAGGGATGGGGCAGATACGATCCAGTATCGGTATCGGTATCCGATACCAGCATTATTTTAAGTATCGGATATCGGATCAAACCTGCCGATACTTTTCCGATCCAGCTTCAAAGAGCACTTGTGTTCAATCACGTTCTGTGACTGCACTTCTTAACATAGTGTGAGATAAACCCAATGAAGACACTCTTAAGCCTTACAAAAAGGAACCCACTGACTTTAACAGCACACAGGACAGGAGGCAATTATACCACACTCATGTCCTCCTTACTCATGGTGCAGCGGAAAAAACTAAAAAAGCGCTAAGCATGATGGGAAAGACAACACAGCCACTCCCCTTAACCAATAAGAGAGTTGATTTTGTTGTCTTTCCCATTATAACCAATAGTTATAACCAATAGTTTGTCCAACTAAAGCTGAAAAAAATAAAAAAGCGCTAAGCATGATGGGAAACACAACACAGCCACTCCCCTTAACCAATAAAAGAGTGGATTTTGTTGTCTTTCCCATAATGCTTAGCGTTATTTTTAGTTTTCCAGCTTTAGCAGTGAGCCATAAGCTACTGTTGTTTTTAATTTTCCAGATTTAGCTGGAAAAGTTTTCCAGCTATATAATAATAATAATAATAATAATAAACTTTATTTGTATAGCACCTTCCACAGTGCCTTGCATTGACCAAGGTGCTTAACAGGATAAAAAGAAGAATAAACGGGAACAATAGATCAATGAAAATAGAATAAGAAACCACAGCGATAAAAGAAGGCAATGGAAATAAAAAATGCTACATACTAAAATAACACAAGTAATAAAAGTTACACACAGAAAGCTTTTTTGAACAAGTGAAATAAAAATGCAATTGAAATAAAGATGCTACATACTAAAATACAAAATAATAAAAGTTACACACAGAAAGCTTTTTTGAACAAGTGAAATAAAAATGCAATTGAAATAAAGATGCTACATACTAAAATACAAAATAATAAAAGTTACACACTGAAAGCTTTTTTGAACAAGTGGGTCTTCAGTTTGGTTTTGAACAGAGTCGGATCGGAGGTGGCACGCAGCTCAAGGGGGAGGCTGTTCCAGGCTTTTGGGCCGGCAACAGAAAATGACCGGTCTCCCCATTGCTTGTACCTCGAGCGAGGCACCTCCAGCAGGTGTTGACTGGCAGATCGTAGGTCCCTGCCAGGCTGATGGACTTTCAGAAGTTCTGAGATGTAGAGGGGAGCAAGTCCATTCAGAGCTTTGAAAACAAACAGCAGCAACTTGAACTGTATCCTGAACTGAACTGGGAGCCAGTGTAGAGAGGACAGGACAGGAGTGATGTGTTCATATTTTCGTGTGTTGGTCAAAAAGCGCGCGGCAGAGTTCTGTACAAGCTGTAAACGGGAGATGGAGGATTGATTAATGCCAAGATACAAAGCATTACAATAGTCAAGTCTGGAGGTCACAAAGGCATGGATGGCCTTCTCCAGATCACCACGACTAAGAAATGACTTGACTTTGGAGAGCAGACGGAGTTGGAAAAAGCTGGTCTTGACAACAGAACTGATCTGTTCTGATATCTGTTTTCCAGCTATAATCCACTCTCTTATTGGTTAAGGGGAGTGTTATGTTGTCTTTCCCATCATGCTTAGCGCTTATTTAGTTTTTTCAGCTGCACCATGAGTAAGGAGGACGTGTGTGTGGTATAATTGCCTCCTGTCCTGTGTGCTGTGAAAGTCAGTGGGTTACCTACTGTAAAGCTTAAAAGTGTCTTCATTGGGTTTATCTCACACAATGTTAAAATGAATAGTTTGGGTGCAAAAGTTTCATTATACAGAGTCACATACCTGAACAGTATCGGATCGGAAAAGTATCGGTATCGACCGATCCTGAGTTAATAAGTATCGGATCGGATCGGAAGTGAGAAATGTGGATCGGTGCATCCCTATTTACAACACAACCTGTGCCCTCATTTAACCATTCATACAGCACTCTACTAGATCTCTACAAAGTTAATCTGAATCTGTAGAAACTAATCAGTGCTTTATCACATTCATACACCGATGGGACACACATTGGAGGCAATGAGGGGTTCAGTGTCTTGCCCAAGGACACTTGGGCATGTGACTGCTGGTGGAATCGAACCTCCAACTCTTGCATTGGAGGACGACTGCTCTAACCACTCAGCCACAGCCACCCTACAAGTGGAGTAGAGGTCTGCAGAAAGCTCTGAAAAGAATGAAGAAGGGGAATGCAGTAGGACCTGATGACATACCAGTGGAGGTTTGGAAATGTCTTAGAGAGATGGCATAAGGTTTTTGATTCAATCATTGAATGGCATATTTGAGGGTGATAAAATGCCTGAGGAAAGGAGAAGAAGTGTGCCGGTGCCCACTTTTAAGAACAAGGGTGACGTACAGAGTTATAGTAACTACAGGAGAATTAAGGTGATGAGTCACACAATGAAGATCTGGGAGAGTTGTGGAAGCTAGACTTAGATGAGAGGTAACTATTTGTGAGCAGCAGTATGGTTTCATGTTGATAAAGAGCACCATATATTGCTGTAAGGACACAGATGGAGAAGTACAGAGAGGGTCAGAAAGAACCTAATTGTGTCTTTGTGGATTTAGAAAAAAACATATGACAGGGTGCCGAGGGAGGAGGTGTGGTATTGCATGAGAAAGTCTGGAGTAGCAGAGAAGTATGTTAGACTGGTACAGGACATGGATGAGGACAGCAGGACACTGGTGAGATGTGCTCAGTGTTTCCCCTACATAACCTGCCATGGCGGGGTGGGGGACGGACAGAGACACGTCCTGAGCTGCGCAGACGTTGTTGCGGTTTCTTGGGCTTGTTTAGAAAGTAACTTCGCTTGTTTGTGCTTGTTATTATTTGTTTTTTATTATTTGTCTAGAGCAGGGGTCTGCAACCTTTTCGATCCAAAGAGCCATTTCTGCTCCTTTGTTCACTAAATTAAACGTGACCGGAGCCACAACACCTGCTGCAACTGGGATTTTCAACTGGTGGCCCACGGACCACTTTAAGTTTGTTGGAGGACATTTAACATTTACTGCTATTTTTACATTTTAAGATAAAATAAAAGACAAGATTCTTGTAAAGAAGGAAAAATGTATATAGTTTGGCCCAGTTTCTAAAAACTAAAACGATAAACTATGCAGGCCTATGTGATTTATTTTTTTAACTGTAGAAAAATTAGGTATCCTACTTAAAAGAAATAAAGCATAAAGTGAAAGTATGTTTTACTCCTTGTAATGTAGGAAAACTTCTAAAACTAACCCTTCCAGTTGTTATAAGAACCAATAAAATTCAGTTTTATGTCAGTTTTGGTCAAAGCTTGAAAGAGCCGCTGCAGAGGGACCAAAGAGCCGCATGTGGCTCCTGAGCCGCAGGTTGCAGACCCCTGATCTAGAGTGACAAGACCACATTAAAATGAGCTCCAATAAGTGGAGGAAATATGGGAAAAAAATAATAAAGAATGGGAGAAAGAGCACAGCATGATTCAGGATAGAGATTAAAGTTTTTTGTTGACTTAGCTTACTATGAGTTTGCTGTTTAATTTTTATTTTTTAATTCGTACGCATCCTTTATGATTGTCTGTTGTTGTCGTTGTCCATTGTTGTCATCACTCTTGGTTTAAAATTCAGGTCTCTCTGGTAAATGAGCCCCAGAGGCTTAATGGGATTAATTTGTATAAATATGCCAAATGTATTTTTATTTTTTAGAGTGGATATGTTCTTCAAAGTCTTTAGCATAATTTTGCTATATGTAATGCCATAATAACTGTATTATACTGTTTAAAAATGGCCCTTGTTTTACACAATGGGGTGGGTTGCCTGTTGGGCTTGTTTTCATGGGGCTGGTCGCTTGTTTCTTGCAGATAGAGACAAAGCCGAAAGCGTGCAGTTTTAAGAGCAGAGGAGAGCCAAACATTTCAGCCGCGTTCAGTTTTATTTATTTATTTTTCAGTGGAGGTGAGACTAGGGTGAGCCGTGCGCTCAGTGTGTGTGTGTGTGTGTGTGTGTGTGTGTGGAGCCGCGCGCAGCTGAAGCTGAGCAAAGGAGAAACATTTCAGCCACGCGTTCGTTTTTTTCCCCCATCCGTGGCGATGAGAAACGTGAGCCGTGCGCGTGTATGTGTGGTGGGTGTCAGCTGAGTGTTCAGCATGAGGCTGCTTTTATGTTTTTTTTTTTCAGCTAATGCACCTGCAGTGCGAGCTGCTAGTTTAGCATTACATCAGTGCCGACAGGTGTTTGGAGCGTTGGGTAGGCGGGGCGCTCGGTTCTGTTGAGGGGGCGGGGCGCCCCACCTATATAATGGTAGGGGAAACACTGGTGCTGTAGGAGTGACCAATAACTTCAAGGTGTAGGAGGGAGTGCATCAAGAATCGGCTTTGAGCCCCTTCTTGTTTGCTCTGGTGATTAGGCAGGAATCCTCGTGGACTATGATGTTTGCAGATGACATTGTGATCTGTGGTGAGAAAAGGGAACAGGTGGAAGAGAACTTGGAGAGGTGGAGATATGCACTTGAATGAAGAGGAATGAAAGTCAGCCATTGTAAAACAGAGTACGTGTTTGAATGAGAGGGAGGCCGGTGGACAATTGAGGTTACAAGGAGCAGAGGTCATGAAGGTGCAGGACTTCGAGTACTTAGGATCAGGGATGCACCGATACCGATACCAGTATCGGGTATCGGTTCGATACCATGTGCGTTTACTCGTACTCGTACTCATAAAAGGGCTCCGATACTACAGGACCCGATACCAGTTTCATTTCATTTCATTGACTATGTAAGAGTTCAAATGTAAAACTTTTTTTTTTTTTTTACAAGTTTGGACATTCTTTAAGCCCTGAAAGTATGTCCAAACTTGTACAAAAAAATAAAATGCCTCTGCGCGCGCACTGAGCCGTGCGGCTTCGGCGTTCTCCTCCTGTGTGTCTGCTCCTCCTCTGAAGGCTGAGTAGACTCGCGCTTTGGTCCGCAGGCTGGAGCGCGCGCGCTGCGCGTGCACTGTGCCGTGCAGCGAAATGCGTTTACAGTGTCGCCTCTGTGTTTATGGTTGACGCACCGCGGCGTTCTCCTCCTGTGTGTCTGTTCAGTAGGCGTGTCAGCAAGTAACCAATCAGCGAGCTCAGTTGAGTCCCCTCCGTGTGCAGCTGCTCATATTACAACAAGGAGAACGCGAGCGTATAGTTTCTGACATATGCTGAAGCACATCAGCAAAACACATGCGCACAAAATGCGCGCATAGAGTGGCGTACCTGAGGATGCATGAGTGTATCTCGGGCGAGCGACAGAGCGTTTGGCTGTAGGACTCTTCGTGTTGATGTGGGGGGTGCAGCGAATCAAAGCGCAGCCCCCCCCCACACACACACACACACACACTGCTGAACACATAAACAATCCCCCCTCCCCTCCTTTCTGACGGAGGCTCCTTCTGCAGGATTGAACGGAGTTCAGTGACAGCTGGGGTGACAGCTGAAATAAGAAGGTTGATTTTCAATCTGGGGAACATGAATAAGTAAAGTTAAATAAAATAATAAAATCTGTAGTTAAATAAAACAGGTTTTTGAGCTGCATGCATTCAACTGGACTTGTTGCTCTCTAAACTACAGTAGTTATTGAATCAAGTTACTTATGTAGGTAAACATAGATGTTTAACCCTTTAAAATACACTTGCTTGTTACTTGAAGCTGAATTGTTTAAAAACAGTTTGCACTTTTCAGAGAGCATTTTTAATAAACGTTGGCAAAATGTTACGATTTTATTTGATCAACAACACAAAAAAGTTTCAGGCTCAGGATTTTTTTTCACTTTAAGCCCTGTACAGATTACCAATACTGTAGTAATGTACTTTGTTTATTTATGTTTGAAGTGTCTAATGAAAATAAACAGTTTAAGTTAATTAGAATGATTTAAAAAAAATATTAATTAGTACTTGTATCGGTACAAGTATCGGCAAGTACTTTAATGTAAGTACTTGTACTTGTACTCGGTTTTCAAAAATCTGGTATCGGTGCATCCCTACTTAGGATCCACTGTCCAGGAAAATGGGGAGTGTGGTAAAGAGGCAAAAAAAGAGTCCAGGCAGGATGGAGTGGATTCAAAAGCCAATCAGTAAAAGTTATCTGTCTAAGCAAGAAATTGTGGGTACCATAGTATTTCCATATTCTTCCTTCCTTCCATTTTGTTTTTGCTTTCTGTTTGTTTCTGCCAATTTTTGTCTTTAATTTCATTTCCTTCCTCAATTCATCTACCATATTCATTTTCTCCCACCTTTTTTGTCACACCATTTTTCTCTCCCTCCCACTATCCTCGGACTTTGTCCCTTCTCCACACCCCTCACTCTCCAGCTTCCCATCAGCCTTGGCAGCTTGCTGCAGTGTGTGTCTCTCGTGGCTCTGTCTGTGGCCTTGAGAGGTGAAAGATAATGCTGGGAGCCCCTCTCTGCTTCCCTCCCACCCACCCACACACAGCAGCATACACACAGACTACTTTAGAAAATACAAAGACCCAGACTAGAGCTGCTCTCTTCCTCAACCTCACTCAATGCAACCCTCCCACACACACACAGGAACACAAGCAGCTACAAGCAGCTATACAGAGGCATTCACTTTTCTATGTATCACTCATGATGCATTAGCCAACTCTGCACCCTCCAGGTTTCTAAAGACCCTGCTTCACGGGCGTGGCTTTATTCAGCTCACATCAACTCAGCATCAACCAAATGTGTTTCCATTACCCATTTCTGCTTGAATTCTGGAACCGCCATCACTGTATGAGCCAAGGCGGTACTTGCAAACTCCTTCTGAAGTGTCATTTTCCTACTGATCGTTGAGTGCATGTGTACGTTGCTGAGATGGAATGCGGCAAATCACAGGTTATTCCGTGGTCGAATGATGAAGTTTTAATCAATTTTGTCAGATGAGCACAAACAGTGTGAGCTTGATGAAGCAACGATGAATGAAGGAGTTTAAAATTCCATCAATTGAAGCATCGACCAGAGCTCCCACCTGCCAACGATCCCGCCCACAATCCCACCCACTGAGTGAGGGACACACTCTCAGTGGAGCCACACCTACACTTGAGTAGAACCAAATACCTGTAGAAACTAAGTGATTAGAATGGTACTTAACCACAGAGAAGCAGTTTAAAGCTCCTTCCCAAGAAGGTCTCTGTGAACCACAAACTCCCACTAAGATAAGCTGCTCAAATCATCAGGAATTAGTGTTGGGCAGTGATATGGGGGTAACGGATATCTAAAAATAGCAAAGGTGTAACCAAAAAAAAAGTGCAAGTAATTATTTTTTTTCCCCTTTTGTTTATGAAGTGTGTACTTCCTGAAAATTCTTCACATATCATCCCTGCGATATACTGGTATTAGTTTCTGTAATGATCTCTACTGATTCAGAAAGGGACTGAAGGACGTATGAAACACTTCAGTGTAGAGACAAAGAGTTACCATAATGACAGCACAACCTGCTTGCTTCTCTTTTTACTATATGCACAATCTGTTCATTGATAAATGATTCATTTCTAAATGGAAATGTTAGTTAAACAGCTGGAACACATCTTCACTGGTACTCTGAGAGTAAACAAAAAAGACTAGCATGGAAGGTACCGGTATATAAAGACAGAAGGATATGCTGGCTAAGTTCTCCATGATAAAACATGAGGCTACAAAATGTTTAAACCTCTGCGCATGCTTCCTACTAACTTATTGCTAATACGTATATTCCTGGAGGATGTGGAGAGCCTATGCATTTATGTTATATTGTATTTACTTTTAATCTTTCTTTAAAGGGCTGAATGTGTTAAACAGATTACTTTCTAGGGCAGCAATAAAAGTCAGAGAAATTGTACAAAAAAATCTTCAATCTTACTGGTTTGTGAAAAAGAAAACAGCGGAGAACAACACAGGTGTCCCCATCTATGAGAGATTTGAATACTGAATGTTTATAGTTTTGGTGATGTGTTTTTCTGGACGAGAGTTGAACATGGAATACAAGTACAGTAAACCTTAATGTTTTTGCTGCAAGATATTCAAATGGATAGGAGTTACAATGTGTAGAAGAAAATATGTGTTTTCTTATATTTATGTTTTGCTTGTCCACGGCAGTGCAAAGGGACAGATCCTGGGAAGCGGAGGGAGAAATTTTATCCACCACCATGTGCAATGGAGGAGCCAGGGGGTGACCAATGGTGGCCTTGGACACCAAAGAATATGCTTCAGCCATCCCAATCATTTAAGGAAACTATACTTTTAAGTTTAAAAAGTTAAGTCTGGTCATCTGGACATTCAAAAAAACAAAACAAAACAAACAAACAAACAAAAGTAGAAACGTTTCGTCTTTCATCCGAAAGACTTCTTCTGAAGACGAAACATTTCTACCTTTTTTAAATTTTTGTTTTTTTGTTTTGTGTTTTGAATGTCCAGATGACCAGACTTAACCGTTTTTTTTAGATGTTTCTACCTGGATTATTGAGCATGCATCAGGATATACTTTTAAGTCATCTTGATTCATGCACAGTAATCCAGGTAGAAAAATCCATCAAAGTTAAACAATTTATTTTTGTTGAAACGTTTCATCTTTCATTTAGATAAAAGATAAGATAAGATATAACTTTACTGATCAGGCAGGAAAATGTTGTGCTAGAGTTTCAAATATACCGTGAATATACAATATATATATACAGTATATATA
>JBBPBX010059367.1:0-12734 GCA_038048925.1 Garcialebias charrua
TTGTAGCACTTTGAGATTTTTGTTAATGAAAAGTGCGTTATAAATTAAATTCATTATTATTATTATTATTATTATTCATTACTAAATTACATTTGAACATCATTTTTCAACTGGAAGACGTGGACTGCTTCCTCCTGCTCAGAGGTGAATCTTTGCCTCCAGCGTAATTCAAGCTAAGAGTTTCATTCACAAATGATGGTAGGATGAAGGGGAATTTTAATTAACAGATCAGCAATAATGAGTAAGTTGTTTCGGTCTGTTAAAGCTTCAGTATGTAGCTTTTTTTATGAACATATTTCTTCACTCTGTCACTACCTCCTGACAGACTGATGTTAGCCAGGTAATCTCTGAAAAAAAAAAAAAAAATATTGTCCCCTTGCTTCTCCAGGTGGTAAATAAGCATTTCTAAAAAGAAAAGGTGACCCACCATTTTCCAGCCAATAAAAACAGAGTTTGTAACCAGCCAATAAAAACAGAGCTTGAATTTGAATCAGCCAATAAAAACAGAGCTTGAATTTGAAATTCAACAGACCACAAGGGGGCAGAGCCACATATGGCTCTGAGGGGGAGGGATCAGAATGCTTTGCCTGTTGAAAATATTTCTAAGTTCTGCAGTTCTACAGAAACTGCATACTGAACCTTTAAGGTAAAGAAGGAGCTGAGCAGAAAAAAAAAAAACACTCAGTTTTCTTGTCTTTTAATGTTCCAGCCCTGCCCTGTGGTCATGAGGTGTGGATGCTGACTGAAAGATCACGATACGTGATACAAACAGCTGACACCTTCTCATCTGGTGTCTGGGCTCAGCTTTGAATTCAATTAAATAAAAAATACTTTGCCAGTTCCAAAGGAAAATTAAATGTTGTTGTAACTCATCATCCTGGTTTAAAAAAGAGTTGTTGTAGATGCTGATGGCTGTGGGCAGGAAGGATATTCTGCAGCAGAGCTGAAGAAAATGGCTGCAGATTCTGATCCGTCCACCTGGACCCACACCTCTTGGTCCTCCTGGGCAGGAGCACCTCTTGGATGTTGGGCAGAACTCCTCCCTGAGCGATGGCCGCCCCTCCCAGCAGCTTGTTGAGCTCCTTGTCATTGTGCACAGCCATCTGCAGGTGTCAGGAATGATCCTGGACTTCTTGTTGTCATGAGCCACACCTCCCACCAGCTGCAGGATCTCAGCAGTCAGGTAATGAGCACCGCCACCAGGTAGACAGGAATGCGTCCACGGCACCTCTTTTTCAACTCGGTTGGGATATGAGGCTGTAGTTGATGTATTATTTGAGATCTTAATCAGCTGCTCCCAGTGGTTAAACACCTTGTTGCCATGGTTACACATCATCACAAATGTCCAAAAGCAAAAAAGGTTTCAGTAAAAATCCTTCCAGCTGCACAACATCTGATACCAGAGGAAATAATAATCCAAAAAATAGTGATTTACATCCAGAAAAAAAGAGGAATTAAAGTCTTCAAAAGCAACATCCCATAACAAATGTAACAGAGCTATTCCAACATGCTGCCACCTTGAGCGGTGCAATTCTAGAAGCTCTGCCATGAGGAGCTAGAGCCAAAGCTCCTACTCATCAAAAGCAGAGGTGTATGCTGGTGGAGATTCTCAGTCATCCAGGACATGATAAAATCAGAACAAGCGTTCAATACAAAAATAAAGTCCAGCTGTTTTTGTATTGAACGCTTGTTCTAAAAGCAGAGGTGGTTCAGGGATCTGTTTAGGATGCTCCGTAGGTGGCGACCTTCAATGGTTTGTCAGGCAGTTAAGATCTTGTGGAAACCCAGAACACCCTGTAGGGCAGGGGTGCTCACACTTTTTCAGCATGCGAGCTACTTATAAAAAAACCAAGTCCAAAAGATCTACCCAATACAAAAATGCAAAACATATAATTATCTTCAAATGTATTAAGGATTCTTTTTATGTACAATGTACCTATGTTGATGTACCTTGCATAACTGAATAAGCAAATATTGCACAACACATGTAATAAATCAGGGGTCACCAACGTGGTGCCCATGGGCACCTGGTCGACCGTAGGGACCAAATGGGGTGATGGTGACAGCAATATAGATTTTTTAAATTTTATTTTAAAAATATATGGTAGAAATATAACAGAGTTGTTAAGTTTCCCTGCCCGCTCCAGGTCTCTGAGGTCAGACAGCTCCTGCTCTCTGTTCCACGGACAAAATATAAACGTTGGGGTGACCGTGCCTTTTCTGCGGCCGCACCTCTACTCTGGAATACGCTCCCGCTTGAGCTACGTCAGATTACTGAACTTGGCCTTTTTAAATCGAAGCTTAAGACTTTTTTATTCCAACTGGCTTTTAGTAATTAAATATGTGGTGACATTTCTGGTTTTATTTTTGCTATTATGTTGTGTTTTCTTGATCTGTTGTCTTTTACTGTACTGCACTGTTTTTTGTTAAGCACTTTAGTCACCATCACCGTGGTTGTGTAAAGTGCTATACAAATGAATAAATGAAATGAAATGAAACTGATCCCCACCCCCTTCTTTATAAGAATCTGGTCTTTTACTTTAATAAATGTAAAAAAAAAAATCATTAGATATTTTTTACTTTAATAAATGTCATTTCTAAAAGCCCCCTCCAGCAAATCTAAAGTGGTCCACAGGCCACCAGTTGATAACCACAGTTGTGGCAGGTTGTTATGGCTCCGGACACGTTTAATTTAGTGAACAAAGGCATAAAAATGTCTCTTTTGGTACGGAGAGATTTACAGCGGTGTATTTTACCGACTGTCCCTGAACGCAGCGCGAAAGTGTGTTATGCAAACGCTCGCGCTGCGGGACAGGGAAACGTGCAGAGAACGGAGAGTAGTCAAGGAGGTTATTCTGTATGAAAAGTGTCTCGTATGATTTTAATAATAAAGCCACGTCAGCTCCCAACCAGTATGTTTAAGCGTGCAGAGAAACATCACAGCGTCACTCACCCGGAAGATGGTGGGGGCGTTTCGCTTTGAAGTTGCTGCTGTCCGAACAGGGATTTTAGTTCCTCCACCTTTCTCTTTCTCAGCTGGCTTTTCGGTGGGAAGTCGATGTCGTATTTTCCATGAACAGTCCGAAATCTGATTGTTTTCGCTTAGTATGTTTTGCTGCGTTCAACTTCCACCTTCGCGCCATTGTTTTTAGAAGCTGCATGAGCGTGACCTAAAGCTCTCATCTGATTGGTTGCCGTGAATGTCAATCAAGGGGCGGGATGTTTTCAGTTGTCATCTGATTGGTTGCCCTGCATGTCAATCAAGTAACGGGATGTTTCATTGGCTGACAATTTTTTAATGTCACGCTGTGGGAAAAAAAAAATAATAATAATGTCACGCTGCGATCGACCAGTAATGCCTCCGCGATCGACCGGTCGATCGCGATCGACGTAATGAGCAGGTCTGCTGTAGGGATTCTGTATCCTCTGTGGCCTACGGACCCCAAGAAGCTGGAGGGATCATGTATCCTTTTTGGAATATCAGGGAATATACTAGAAGAAGCTGCAGTGTGTCACTGGGGAAAGAAATGTCTGCGTTTCCCCTCTGGACCTGTAACCAGTGGTGTAGTCTACGTGATACTCGGGTATATGGAGTATACCCACTAGAAAAACTTAAGAATTTCAGTATACCCACTTAAGCCAACGACAGTTAAACACTTCTGTAACAATCTATTGGTGTGCAGTGCTTTTCTTTGATACTGTTTTATAAATTATATCACATGTTTTTAATACAAAGCCAGCTGTTGTACAAAGTTTGTTGTTCATTTATTCAAATATAAGCATCAGAGAAATTTGGAACTGTTCAATATGCTTAAAATCAAAATAAATTGACGGTTACACTTTACTAACCAGTGTACTTTGGTTTCTGAGCACGGTATACCCACTACAAAAATGTAGACTACACCACTGCCTGTAACCTCCCAACTCAATCATGAATAAACAGAAGAAACTGCTTGGATAGACTTTTGAGTATTTCTAGATTTAGTACAAGTCTTTACTGTGTATGTCAAGTATGTTAAAGAAACTCACTTTTCTAACAGTTTTTTTTTATGCAATTCAATCAAAGCAAATACAAAAAGTGCAAACTGAAGCTCACCCTGATTTTGCTGTCGGCACCAGGGTACTCTTTTTCCTCCATTGCCTCCCAACTTTGGTCAAACTTTGCAACCAAAGGATCATCAAAATCAACAATCTGGAAGCCTGAAACGTTGGCTCCCCCATACTGGATCTTGGAAAGATCTCCATCGATGAAACCCTGAACACAAAAAGTAAAGATTGGATCCAGAACTATTGCATGAAAATAAATTAGTACATAAACCTAAAGTTTACTGTATAACAACTTACCAGGTTGGCAATGATGTAGTGATAGCCTTTGATGTGTCGACCAATTGTGATGACCTGCAGGGTTATACAACAAACAGACCGGAAGTCATACAGGAGCGCAGCAAACTCATCACGATCAATAAATACTGCGATGATGAAGGCAGCTCAATGAAAGGGATCAGAGCAAATTTATTCTGTTTAATGAGGAATTTGTTTAGCTGCAAGGTTCAAGTTTTCCGACTGGAGCAATTTAGTTTGTCTCACATTGCCTTTGTGCAGTCTGGTAAACGCATGAACTGATGCAACAATATATTTTTATCTAGCAGCACAGTGTAATACAATTTATCCTTACACATGCGTCATAAACCTGTTGGCATTTTTTAATTATTATTTTATAGATTAGCAAATTTAACTCCATTGGGAATAAAACATGTCTTGAGCAACGTGAAATTATTATCAATTTTAAATTTTTATGTATCTTGTTAGGTCTAAATTGTTTTTAATTTTTAACTGGCTGTTTTTTATTGTTTTTTTTTTATTGTTTGTTTTTATTGTTTGTTTTTATTTCTGTATTGTTCAGCACTTTGTGCACCTTCTGGCTGCTGAAAGGGGCTCTATAAATAAAGATTGATTGATTGATTGATTGATTGATTGATTGATTGATTGATTGATTGATTGATTGATATATGCTTTCATTAGATAAAGTTATTAAAAAGCATAAATTTGGGATACATTTTCATTGTTATGCTGATGATACACATTTATTTTTGTCCATGAAACCCAATGAATCCAATTAGCTACTTAGACTACAAGGGTCTTAAAGATATAAATACCTGGATGACCTAAATTCTCTGCTTTTAAACTCAGACAAGACCGAGGTTGTTGTTTCTGGACCTGAGCATCTTAGAAATAAACTTTGCAGTTTTTCACTTTCTCTGGATGGCATTAATTTGGCCTCCAGTTCTAAAGTTAAAAACCTTTTATCTTTTAATTCCCACATTAAAAATGTTACCAGGACTGCTTTCTTCCACCTGCGTAATGTTGCAAAGATTAGGACGCTTGTCCTGAGCCTGGTTCTGCTGGAGGTTTCTTCCTGTTAAAGTGAGTTTTTCCTTTCCACTGTCTCCTTTGTGTTTGCTCAGGGTTGGAGACTGTGACGAAGTGAAGACTCAATGCAATTTGCTGGCTTCCTCCCTTCCTTTGATAAATAACATTTATAATGTACTTTGTATATGAATATCTCTGTTCAGTGCCCTGAGACAACTTCTGTTGTGACATGGTGCTGTATAAATAAACTGAAATGAATTGGCTTGAACTGAATTAAAAGTTTTTTTTCCAACAGAATGATAGAAGACTAGGGTCAAAAAAAGGATTATATTTAACAGGTATTATTTTACATGCAGATTTTACAGACATATCTACTAGCAGTTTATGCCATCATTGGTTATGCACATGCATGAGCACGGCCTGGCTTTACAAATTTGATAAATTGTCTTGTTGCCCCCTACAACCAGTCTGACAAAATATCACTTTGTGGCAGTGACTCGTTCGAAACTGCTTCTCTTACGGCAAGACATACATAAAACTAACATCTCAGCTCTGTTCCATTTCAGGTTTTCACAATAAAACATTGCTAAATTCAACTGTGCTTCTTCTTTGGCACTCTCATTTGGAAGGATGATAATTAATAGAGATCTTTAAAATAATGTTTTTTTGTCTAAGTGTTCTTCACATTAGCCAATAAAATTAGACTTGAATTGAATCTGTTTTTTCCAATGAGAAGATAATGCCTGAGACATTTAATTTAATCGGATTTAAGTAAACATACACTGCTAATCAATAAATCCTTCCACTTTGGTGTAAAGACGAGCAAAAAAGTTTTATCTGCTTTTGTTTTACATTTAATTGTGTTTTTGTTTAAAGTCTAAATGAAACATATGTGTAATTGTTATGATCTATCATCTGTTACATTGCGCAGAGTGTCTGACCGTGCTGACATTCTAAATGCACAATATACACGTTGATAAAAATGTACAGTTTTGAACTAATTCAACGACAATGAAGTTGTAAAAAAAAAAAAATTCAATTCTTGCCTCTAATAATTTCTGCTTGTGATATTCTGCTGTTATATCACATTAGTAATAATGCTGAAACTTACATTTAACCAAGCAAGAATCAGCTCAGAGCAATTTCTGCAGTGCATTCATAAACATCACTGCTAAGCATTGTATAAACCAGCAGTGTCCAGATGTTTTCATCATGGAGCTCCTTTTCAAATTACTGTCAAAGTGATCTACCTGCTATAAGGCCCTTTTTTACAAGAACAACCTCTGGAAATGTTGCTGTTTTTCAATGTTTATTGGGGTAACAATAAAGAGCGGGTTTACATGAAAATGCTGTAGTTTCCATGTCAGGCGGGTTGCCAGATAAAAAATGTTTAACTATTGTACTTTGGTTTGAAAAATTATAGTATTTTGAGCTAAACTGTCATATGTGCTGAGTAAAGATATTCTAAGATGAGGTGTGTGTTGTGTTTGTTGAAAGTGTGCACAGAAAAAAGAGGGGGTAAATAAAACATTTTACATTTATCTGGCAACCCTCATTGTGCATGCAGCACCATGACAGTTACCCCAAACTGGTGAAGACACCAACGTCTCTTTGGAGCCTGGATTTTATTAGTTTTGCTCCAACAAGCTGAAAAAGTGTGAGCAGCACAAAAGCAATCTGATCTCTGACATTTATGATAATTGTTGTTATTTATTATAACTGTTGTTATTTATTATAACTGTTGTTATTTATTATAACTGTTGTTGTTTATTATAACTGTTGTTGTTTATTATAAGTGTTGTTGTTTATTATAAGTGTTGTTATTTATTATAAGTGTTGTTATTTATTATAAGTGTTGTTGTTTATTATAACTGTTTTTATTTATTATAAGTGTTGTTGTTTATTATAACAGTTGTTATTTATTATAACTGTTGTTATTTATTATAACTGTTGTTATTTATTATGTGTTGTTGTTTATTATAACTGTTGTTATTTATTATAACTGTTGTTGTTTATTATAAGTGTTGTTGTTTATTATAAGTGTTGTTATTTATTATAACTGTTGTTATTTATTACAAGTGTTGTTGTTTATTATAACTGTTGTTATTTATTATAACTGTTGTTATTTATTATAAGTGTTGTTATTTATTATAAGTGTTGTTGTTTATTATAACTGTTGTTATTTATTATAACTGTTGTTGTTTATTATAACTGTTGTTATTTATTATAACTGTTGTTATTTATTATAAGTGTTGATATTTATTATAAGTGTTGTTGTTTATTATAACTGTTGTTATTTATTATAATTGTTGTTATTTTATTATAAGTGTTGTTGGAGCTGAAAAACTTTGGACTGCAGCCGCCTGGAGTGTGCATGTGCCACTTCACACTCAGTGTTCCCTCAAAAATCTCCATGCTGAGGCCTGGATTCAGAAACCTTCAGTTTCAGAGAAAACGAGGATGTTGTCTGTAAATGAACATTTCACGTCGTGTAAACGGGGCCTCAGACTGGCTGTCCTGTCTGTCAATCCAGAGACAAATTTCATAGATGAATGATCGGCTGACGTCAATTTTTTAAATGCCATCTGCCCAGAATACTGTACTTTTGACATTGACCTGAAGATTGCATTTGACATAGTGGGCACCCCGGTTTCATTAAGTCTGTTTCACATTTGTCTCCATCAGAACCACACTTTGAAATCATGCAACAAAAGCTGTACAATGTTTAGGACCTGGTCCATGATGTCTTTCACTTTGTCCTGCTCACAGTCCAGGATCACCCTCCGCTCCTTTTTGTTCTCCAGGTCTTGGAAAAGCGAGCGATAGGCTTCATCCTTCCTCTCATCTTTGAGGTTCCCCACATTGATGGCTGTCACGTGCCACTTCTTCTCTGCTGCTGTGTCTAGAACAACCTGAAGTGTGGTGAGGCCTGCAGGAGCAGAAGTAAAAGAAAACCATAACACGTTACAACAAACTGGATCCTTGATGTAACAGAAACATTAAACATTAAACTACCTACAGACGGAATGTGCTTAATGTGCTCTTTTTCATTTTTGTCTGAATCCTACCCCAAGAGTTGTCTTTGGATCAGATGGTATATTAATTTCTTTATTTGACCAGTTCTTTCCTGTATAGCAACTAGGGGATGAACAAGTACATAATTTTTAAACTCAACATTAACATAATAATACTCGAGTAGAGCTTGATTAGTTGATGATGTCATAAGACCTCAAGATGCAAAATAAATAATTAACAAATTAAAACAGCAAAATAAATAAAAAAATAAAGGAATTTATTATTTACAAAAAAAAGACCAACAAAACATTGGGAGCATATATTAGGCTTCTAACAGCAAATAAGTCACAGGAAACCCTAAACTGTTACCGGTAGATGATATTATTAAGCTGCAAAAGTGAAAAAACTGTGCGGCACGTCAAAAATTCAACTAAAGACAGTGGGTCGGTTGAGCACCCCGCACCATCACCTGTGGTGCTGCACATTAGGTTTAGTTTTAGAGATTAATATGTTTATAGGTTTTTATAGGTTTATAGATTAATATTTTTTGCCTTTTTATTTGTGAAACAAGGTCAGAGGAAGCTGGTTCTGGTTCGGTCGATTGGACCCGGCGTTACACCACATTCTGTGACCTGCAACAGTTCATGCAACACCGCCCCCTACGGTCACAATATACAGTGGCCACAGAATATGGTGTAACACCGGTTCGCAACGCGCTCCAAACAGGAAGTTGATTCATTTTCTGTTCTGTGACGTGATGACGTCACTACGAATACTCGACTTGAAATTAAAAAACTCGATAGAGGTCCAAGTAATCGATGTGTCGATTAGCCGAGTAGTCTGTTAAAGAACTACCGTAATAGCAACACAGAATGTAAGTAAAAAAAAAAAAAAAGTATTATTATTATTACGAAGATTATTATTGTTTGAACTAATTGTTTGAAAAAGGGGCATATTTAATAAGATTTTTCTTCTTCTTTCTGTTGCCTTTCTTTTTTTTTGTATTCTTATCGTTTGTTTTTTAAAATGAATAACTTGTATAAATAAAATGCATAAAAAATAAAAATCGAACATCCATGTAAGAATCTGTGTTGTTTGCTGGAGTCAATTTATGTTTGTCCCTTTGTTCCTCATTGAGGAGCAAAAAGGGGGAATTGGAAATACAAAGTACCCTCCATCCATATAGATACGTGCGTGCGTGCGTGTGTGCGTGTGTGTGTGTGTGTGTTGGTGGGGTAGGCTGTGGGGGTAAACTGGCCACCATTAATTTGTATTTGAAGAAACTATTTTATTATTTTTTATTTTTTATATTGCTTAAATGTATAGTTTAGTATAGAGATCAATCTATGGTGACCAAGGCCATCATTGATCACTCTGTGTTGCCTCCTAAAAAAAATAAAAAAATAATAATAATAATAACAATAACTCCTCCAAAGTGAAGTTCTAAGGATCTCGCACTGGTAACAACATTAAGGTTTACTTAAATTCTCTGTTCAGTTCTAGTCCAGAAAAACAATCACGTCAAAATCTATAAACATTAACTCTTGAAAATGTTCATTGATGGAGTCATGTGCACCCTCCGCTTGTTGTTTTCTCTGATTCCCCCTTGTGTTCCTCATCAGTTTATATTTACTCACCAGTTTATATTTCCTCACCAGTTTATATTTCCTCACCAGTTAATATTTCCTCACCAGTTAATATTTCCTCACCAGTTAATATTTCCTCACCAGTTTATATTTCCTCACCAGTTAATATTTCCTCACCAGTTTATATTTCCTCACCAGTTTATATTTCCTCACCAGTTAATATTTCCTCACCAGTTTATATTTCCTCACCAGTTTATATTTCCTCACCAGTTAATATTTCCTCACCAGTTAATATTTCCTCACCAGTTAATATTTCCTCACCAGTTTATATTTCCTCACCAGTTTATATTTCCTCACCAGTTAATATTTCCTCACCAGTTAATATTTCCTCACCAGTTTATATTTCCTCACCAGTTTATATTTCCTCGTCTATTTCTGCTCGTCCGTCCTGCCTGTCCGCCGACACCTCGTCCCTGGGCTCATTAGTCTCACGTGTCACCACTTAGTTCATCAACAGCTTCCGTTAATTGTTCTAGTTCATCTGCAGTATGGCTTTGTGCTTCCATGCACTATCTGGGTCTCCGCTGTGACCCTTAAAGTGTCTTTTCTTAGCTTTTCACATGTTTTTGCTGCCGTAAACGTTTTCTTGTGAATTTTTGTGATTAAAATCTTTTTTGTTTTTTTCAAGCCCGTCTTTTGCGTTCTTCCTCCACAAACTGTGACACTCCAATTGGAACGGGTGCATAAGAAATGGAACTAAAAATAGAATGTTTATCAGACTCCGACTGATTTTGTAACTGCAGAACGACTCAATTCATTTTCTGCTTGTTCAAGCTTCGTGGAGGTTTTACAGCGATTTGTTGGTACCTTATGTAAAGTGCTTATCACGATGAGTCACAGGTGTTCTGCTGCAAACCTGACCAACAAGTGGGAGGAAAATGGCTGCAACAAGCCACTTAACTGCATCAGAAGCTTAATGACGATGTGTTTGTGCAGAAATCAAGATTGGTTTTGGAGCATTTATTTAAATTCCATCCACAGTTTGTTGACCAAACCGTCTCTATTATGGATCAATTTGTTCTTTAGCTCTTTAAAGGCGAATACTGTAAGTGTGAAAAAGGTAACTACAGTTACCTCAAATTGAAAAATAAAATCAAAACAACTGATAGTAACAATGATAATATGATGACATCCAAACGCAGCCAACTTATACTAAATACAAAATGGACTAAAATAACTCTTTGAATTTATATTCTTATAACCAACATAACCAACAAGTTTCCATGTTGAATCTTTCCTGATATTGATCCATGTTCTACAATATGCTGTTCAAGGGTGGTCTGATGAAAAGTGCTGAATGTTTCAACTCGCCACACTGAGGTGAATTACAGACGTAATTGATTTCATGCAATGCAGCGCTGGTTTTATGACAATGGTCAGGAAAGTGGAAGCTTGCAGTTTTATCTGAGTGGGTATTTCATCATGTTTACAGTGGGCTCATTGTGCTAACGTTAAATTTGACTGTTTTATTGTTGTGTATTAAATCAGGTAATTGCAGTTTAAAACATTTACAGTAAGGACAATGAAACAACAAAGGAATGTTCTTTTTTTAATTCAACCATAACATTGACTAATGTTTTAAATGTAATTTTAGATTAATTATTTCTGTGAATTGTACCAACGTGGATGTTTTTCAGTTTCCAGCGCAGAAAAAAAAGTCTGAGTTTTATTAATCAACAGTCCAATACATAAATTAATTACCAATGCATGAAAACACTATATTTCCTGCACGTGCACCAGTGGCCATTTTAGTATTTTTGGCGGGTGCTCAAGCACCCTTACATTTTAACTCAGCATTTCTGAAAAATAGAGAAACCATCTGATCATATAAGGAAACTCAGTTCTCAAACCTTAGATACACCAAAATATTGAATAAATTTGGAATAACTATGGCATAAATGTCACTCTTAAACAGGCCAGTAAAATCTTTTTTTTTTTTTTTTTTGCACAAGTCTGATCCTCAATGCCACCTGTCAATCAATCCCCCAGGCTTGTCAGCAACTGACCAATAAGCAATCTCTATTTGTGCCGAAGTAAAACGCCCCTTACCTGCAGGAGCTCCACCCCTTTTTCTCCAACAACATTGCTGGGGGTTTGCATTACCAACACTTTGCAGTCAGAGAGATTTCATGAAAAATCATCAGGAAAATAGTTAAATGTTGTCAGAGGCACCGGGTTCAGTTGTAGTCAGTCCATACAATGGCCATTATTAGTTGTTATCATCCCAATATATAGCGGCAAAACTGTCCAATCGACCTCCTAGCATGTTTAAAAGAACGTTATCAGCGTTATTATCGCTGTGAGGAGGCAGCGTGTTTCCATAAACCCGGAAGTGTTATGTTTTTGTTTTTTTTCAGCTTATGTAACCGTTTTCCTAAACCTAACCTTAAACCTGACCCAGAGGACCAACACTAAACCTAACCAAGACCCTAAACCTAACCCAAGACCCTTTACTCTAAACCTAACCACTTAGCTAGATGGTGTAGTGGCTAAGGCTTTTGACTTGGGACCCGAAGGACGCGGGTTCGCGCCCCGGCCACTACACACCTTGGGGTGTCTATAGTGCACATCTAATTCTCCAGCTCCCCGAGCGCTGACTACGGCTGCTCGCTGCACCACCTGGTGGTGGTTGGGTTAAAGGCAGAAGACCAATTTCGTCTGTCAAGTATGGGAAACATACACAGATGACAAATGTGACAAATT
>JBBPBX010059368.1:0-21790 GCA_038048925.1 Garcialebias charrua
CACCATATCAATGTGTCCACAAGGGCTCACTGATGATGCACAATAAATCTGGTTCAGATCGGATGATGTATCACTGAGATATAACTATAGAAATAATGTAGGGGGCGCACTTGAGTCAAATGTTAGCCCACCATATCAATGTGTCCACAAGGGCTCACTGATGATGCACAATAAATCTGGTTCAGATCGGATGATGTATCACTGAGATATAACTATAGAAATAATGTAGGGGGCGCACTTGAGTCAAATGTTAGCCCACCATATCAATGTGTCCACAAGGGCTCACTGATGATGCACAATAAATCTGGTTCAGATCGGATGATGTATCACTGAGATACAACAGTTTGAATAATCTAGGGGGCGCTATGGAGGCTATTTGCTAATTAGCATAAACACCTGTTCAAGGGGTGGGTAATGATCGATCATAATGATTTTGGTACTCCTCAGATCAAATCTGTGGAGTTTAGAACCAAACGTATGGTGACGGCGTTACGTCTTACTTCGCCACGTCACCACGCCCACTTGCTCCACCCAAAACGAACAGTGCTGGAAAGCTTGTTACACCAACATGTCTTCGGTGACTGGATACAATGTCACGCTGATTAGGTAACAGGGATCCGATATGGACCGTTCAACGTAAAACTTTACACTTCCTGTTGTCAGGGGGCGTGGCTTAAGTGATGTCATGATTTGACCATACAGTTTTGCAGGGGACCGGATGTGGGTCAATCACTGAAGGTTTGATGTATTAGACAGTTTTCGTGTAAGAGCTGTAAGCGTTTCGTTTTTCATGGCGAGATGTCCAACTTTGAGGTCTGGCCCCGCCCCTTCAGCATGCATGAAAACGCACAGTTTTGATAACATTTGTTCCCCCATGCCTTATAAAGAAACTGGCAAAGTTTGAATCAAATCGAGCGAAATCCCTAGGAGGAGTTTGTTGAAATGCAGAGGCTGTAAACGGCCAAAAAGGGGTGAAAATTTGGTCATCGTTCCAAAATGGCCGCCTTACCATTTATCGTACAACATTGGTGCCAGAGGGTTTTCTGTGCATCTTGGTGAGTTGGACAAGTGTACCAAATTTCATGATTCTACGTCAAACTAAGGTCAATGCGGAGGGTATTTTGAATATTTCTAGGGGGCGCTCTTGAGCCGTTTCTGTAGCGATTTGCTAATTAGCATAAACACCTGTTCAAGGGGTGGGCAATGATCGATCATACTGATTTTGGTACTCCTCGGATCAAATCTGTGGATTTTAGAACCAAACGTATGGTGATGGCGTTATGTCTTACTTCGCCACGTCGCCACGCCCACATGCTCCACCAAAAACGAACAGTATTGGAATGCTTGTTACACCAACATGTCTTCGGTCACTGGACACAATGCCACGCTGATTAGGTAACAGGGGTCCGATATGGACCGTTCAACGTAAAACTTTACACTTCCTGTTGTCAGGGGGCGTGGCTTAAGTGATGTCATGATTTGACCATACAGTTTTGCGGGGGACCGGATGTGGGTCAATAACTGAAGGTTTGATGTATTAGACTTTTTTCGTGTAAGAGCTGTAAGCGTTTCGTTTTTCATGGCGAGATGTCCAACTTTGACGTCTGGCCCCGCCCCTTCAGCATTCATGAAAACGCACAATTTTGATATTGTTTGTTCCCCCATGCCTTATGAAGAAACTGGCCAAGTTTGAACCAAATCGAGCGAAATTCATAGGAGGAGTTCGTTCAAATGCGGAGGCTGTAAACGGCCAAAAAGGTGTAAAAATTTGGTCATCGATCCAAAATGGCCGCCTTACCATTTATCGTACAACGTTGGTGCCAGAGGTTTTTCTGTGCATCTTGGTGAGATGGACAAGTGTACCGAATTTCATGATTGTACGTCAAAATAAGGTCAATGCGGAGGGTATTTTGAAAATTTCTAGGGGGCGCTCTTGAGCCGTTTCTGTGGCTATTTTTGCCACGCCCCCAAAATACGTAATTTTTCACCAGTCCTGACGAGTCCGCCAAATTTGGTGAGTTTTCGTATATGATAAAGCCTCCAAAAGGCCACTTCTTTGGGGGGAAGAAAAAAAAAAAAATAAAAAAAATAATAAAAATTAAAGCTGCAAGCAGCATTGAGGCCCTCGCAGCTTAGCGCCGCTCGGACCTTATTGAGGCGACCGCGCGAGCTCCAGCTCGTCCGCTCGGTCGCCATTTCGAAGTCTCTCGTGTCTACTCCGCACCAGGGGTGCACACGCACAATAAATCTGGTTCAGATCGGATGATGTCTCACTGAGATATAACAGTTTGAAGTAATCTAGGGGGCGCACTTGAGTCAAATGTTAACCCACCTTATCAATGTGTCCACAAGGACTCACTGATGATGCACAATAAATCTGGTTCAGATCGGATGATGTCTCACTGAGATATAACAATTTGAATAATCTAGGGGGCGCTCATGAGTCATATGTTAAACCACAATATCAATGTGTCCACAAGGTCTCACTGATGAAACATAGTAAATCTCGTGCAGATCGGATAATGTATCACTGAGATATAACTGTAGTAATAATATAGGGGGCGCTATGGAGTAAAAATTTACATACCATTATCAATGTGTGTAGAAGTGTTCACTGATGAATCACAATAAATCTCGTGCAGATCGGATAATGTATCACTAAGATATAACTGTAGTAATAATATAGGGGGCGCTATGGAGTAAAAATTTACATACCATTATCAATGTGTGTCGAAGTGTTCACTGATAAAGCACAATAAATCTTGTGCAGATCGGATAATGTATCACTAAGATATAACTGTAGTAATAATATAGGGGGCGCTATGGAGTAAAAATTTACATACCATTATCAATGTGTGTCGAAGTGTTCACTGATATAGCACAATAAATCTCGTGCAGATTGGATAATGTATCACTGAGATATAACTGTAGTAATAATAAAGGGGGCGCTATGGAGTAAAAATTTACATACCATTATCAATGTGTATAGAAGTGTTCACTGATTAATCACAATAAATCTCAGTGCAGATCGGATAATGTATCACTAAGATATAACTGTAGTAATAATATAGGGGGCGCTATGGAGTAAAAATTTACATACCATTATCAATGTGTGTCGAAGTGTTCACTGATAAAGCACAATAAATCTCGTGCAGATCGGATAATGTATCACTAAGATATAACTGTAGTAATAATACAGGGGGCGCTATGGAGTAAAAATTTACATACCATTATCAATGTGTGTAGAAGTGTTCACTGATGAATCATAATAAATCTCGTGCAGATCGGATAATGTATCACTAAGATATAACTGTAGTAATAATATAGGGGGCGCTATGGAGTAAAAATTTACATACCATTATCAATGTGTGTCGAAGTGTTCACTGATAAAGCACAATAAATCTCGTGCAGATTGGATAATGTATCACTGAGATATAACTGTAGTAATAATATAGGGGGCGCTATGGAGTAAAAATTTACATACCATTATCAATGTGTATAGAAGTGTTCACTGATGAATCACAATAAATCTCGTGCAGATCGGATAATGTATCACTAAGATATAACTGTAGTAATAATATAGGGGGCGCTATGGAGTAAAAATTTACATACCATTATCAATGTGTGTCGAAGTGTTCACTGATAAAGCACAATAAATCTCGTGCAGATCGGATAATGTATCACTAAGATATAACTGTAGTAATAATACAGGGGGCGCTATAGAGTAAAAATTTACATACCATTATCAATGTGTGTAGAAGTGTTCACTGATGAATCATAATAAATCTCGTGCAGATCGGATAATGTATCACTAAGATATAACTGTAGTAATAATATAGGGGGCGCTATGGAGTAAAAATTTACATACAATTGCCAATGTGTGTCGAAGTGTTCACTGATAAAGCACAATAAATCTCGTGCAGATCGGATAATGTATCACTAAGATATAACTTTAGTAATAATACAGGGGGCGCTATGGAGTAAAAATTTACATACCATTATCAATGTGTGTAGAAGTGTTCACTGATGAATCACAATAAATCTCGTGCAGATCGGATAATGTATCACTAAGATATAACTGTAGTAATAATATAGGGGGCGCTATGGAGTAAAAATTTACATACCATTATCAATGTGTGTCGAAGTGTTCACTGATAAAGCACAATAAATCTCGTGCAGATCGGATAATGTATCACTGAGATATAACTGTAGTAATAATATAGGGGGCGCTATGGAGTAAAAATTTACATACCATTATCAATGTGTGTAGAAGTGTTCACTGATGAATCACAATAAATCTCGTGCAGATCGGATAATGTATCACTAAGATATAACTGTAGTAATAATATAGGGGGCGCTATGGAGTAAAAATTTACATACCATTATCAATGTGTGTCGAAGTGTTCACTGATAAAGCACAATAAATCTCGTGCAGATCGGATAATGTATCACTAAGATATAACTGTAGTAATAATACAGGGGGCGCTATGGAGTAAAAATTTACATACCATTATCAATGTGTGTAGAAGTGTTCACTGATGAATCATAATAAATCTCGTGCAGATCGGATAATGTATCACTAAGATATAACTGTAGTAATAATATAGGGGGCGCTATGGAGTAAAAATTTACATAACATTATCAATGTGTGTCGAAGTGTTCACTGATAAAGCACAATAAATCTCGTGCAGATCGGATAATGTATCACTAAGATATAACTGTAGTAATAATATAGGGGGCGCTATGGAGTAAAAATTTACATACCATTATCAATGTGTGTAGAAGTGTTCACTGATTAATCACAATAAATCTCGTGCAGATTGGATGATGTATCACTGAGATATAACTGTAGTAATCCAATTAAAAAGTGACTTCCTGTTCTGAGGGGGCGGGGCTTCGATGACATCACAACATGACCACAGAGGATCGTCGGGCATCCAACAGGGATGACTCATGCCAAGATTGGTACATTTTGGTCTTTCAGTGTGAAAGTTGAAGCGGTTTGAAATTTATGGCGTGAAGCGCAAGTTTGAGGCCTGGCCACGCCCCTTTAGCATAAACGAAAACAAAAGATTTTCTTATCTTTTACTGTCCAATGTGTTAAGGGCATACTAACCAAGTTTGAAGGCAATCCTTCAAAATCCCTAAGAGGAGTTCATTTAAATACGCAATTCAAAAACGTCTGAAAATGACCTTTGACCCAAAATGGCCGACTTCGTGTTTGTTTTGGACCAGTGCTCCAAGAGAGTTTTTCATAGATCCTGAGAAGATAAATATATTCACCGAGTTTCAGAATTATCGGGGAAAAATGGCTTGGGATTGATGTTTTGAAATATTCTAGGGGGCGCTATGGAGGCTATTTGCTAATTAGCATAAACACCTGTTCAAGGGGTGGGCAATGATCAATCATACTGATTTTGGTACTCCTTGGATCAAATCTGTGGATTTTAGATCCAAACGTATGGTGATGGCGTTACGTCTTACTTCGCCATGTCGCCACGCCCACTTGCTCGACCCAAAACGAACAGTGCTGGAAAGCTTGTTACACCAACATGTCTTTAGTCACTGGACACAATGTCACGCTGATTAGGTAACAGGGGTCCGATATGGACCGTTCACCCTAAAACTTTACACTTCCTGTTGTCAGGGGGCGTGGCTTAAGTGATGTCATGATTTGACCATACAGTTTTGCAGGGGACCGGATGTGGGTCAATCACTGAAGGTTTGATGTATTAGACAGTTTTCGTGTAAGAGCTGTAAGCGTTTCGTTTTTCATGGCGAGATGTCCAACTTTGAGGTCTGGCCCCGCCCCTTCAGCATGCATGAAAACGCACAGTTTTGATAACATTTGTTCCCCCGTGCCTTATAAAGAAACTGGCCAAGTTTGAATCAAATCGAGCGAAATCCCTAGGAGGAGTTCGTTGAAATGCAGAGGCTGTAAACGGCCAAAAAGGGGTGAAAATTTGGTCATCGTTCCAAAATGGCCGCCTTACCATTTATCGTACAACATTGGTGCCAGAGGGTTTTCTGTGCATCTTGGTGAGTTGGACAAGTGTACCAAATTTCATGATTCTACGTCAAACTAAGGTCAATGCGGAGGGTATTTTGAATATTTCTAGGGGGCGCTCTTGAGCCGTTTCTGTAGCGATTTGCTAATTAGCATAAACACCTGTTCAAGGGGTGGGCAATGATCGATCATACTGATTTTGGTACTCCTCGGATCAAATCTGTGGATTTTAGAACCAAACGTATGGTGATGGCGTTATGTCTTACTTCGCCACGTCGCCACGCCCACATGCTCCACCAAAAACGAACAGTATTGGAATGCTTGTTACACCAACATGTCTTCGGTCACTGGACACAATGCCACGCTGATTAGGTAACAGGGGTCCGATATGGACCGTTCAACGTAAAACTTTACACTTCCTGTTGTCAGGGGGCGTGGCTTAAGTGATGTCATGATTTGACCATACAGTTTTGCGGGGGACCGGATGTGGGTCAATAACTGAAGGTTTGATGTATTAGACTTTTTTCGTGTAAGAGCTGTAAGCGTTTCGTTTTTCATGGCGAGATGTCCAACTTTGACGTCTGGCCCCGCCCCTTCAGCATTCATGAAAACGCACAATTTTGATATCGTTTGTTCCCCCGTGCCTTATGAAGAAACTGGCCAAGTTTGAACCAAATCGAGCGAAATTCATAGGAGGAGTTCGTTCAAATGCGGAGGCTGTAAACGGCCAAAAAGGGGTGAAAATTTGGTCATCGTTCCAAAATGGCCGCCTTACCATTTATTGTACAACATTGGTGCCAGAGGGTTTTCTGTGCATCTTGGTGAGTTGGACAAGTGTACCAAATTTCATGATTCTACGTCAAACTAAGGTCAATGCGGAGGGTATTTTGAAAATTTCTAGGGGGCGCTCTTGAGCCGTTTCTGTGGCGATTTTTGCCACGCCCCCAAAATACGTAATTTTTCACCAGTCCTGACGAGTCCGCCAAATTTGGTGAGTTTTCGTATATGATAAAGCCTCCAAAAGGCCACTTCTTTTGGCGGAAGAAAAAAAAAAAAAATAATAAACACTACAATTACAATAGGTCCTTGCAGCGCTTCGCTGCTTCGGGCCTAATTAAAGCTGCAAGCAGCATTGAGGCCCTCGCAGCTTAGCGCCGCTCGGACCTTATTGAGGCGACCGCGCGAGCTCCAGCTCGTCCGCTCGGTCGCCATTTCGAAGTCTCTCGTGTCTACTCCGCACCAGGGGTGCACACGCACAATAAATCTGGTTCAGATCGGATGATGTCTCACTGAGATATAACAGTTTGAATAATCTAGGGGGCGCTATGGAGTTATATGTCAAACCACAAAATCAATGTGTCTACAAGGGCTCATTGATGATGCACAATAAATCTGGTTCAGATCGGATGATGTATCACTGAGATATAACTATAGAAATAATGTAGGGGGCGCACTTGAGTTAAATGTTAGCCCACCATATCAATGTGTCCACAAGGGCTTACTGATGATGCACAATAAATCTGGTTCAGATCGGATGATGTATCACTGAGATATAACAGTTTGAATAATCTAGGGGGCGCTCTGGAGTCATATGTTAAACCACAATATCAATGTGTCCACAATGTCTCAATGATGATACACAATAAATCTGGTTCAGATCGGATGATGTATCACTGAGATATAACTGTAGTAATAATATAGGGGGCGCTATGGAGTAAAAATTTACATAACATTATCAATGTGTGTCGAAGTGTTCACTGATAAAGCACAATAAATCTCATGCAGATCGGATAATGTATCACTAAGATATAACTGTAGTAATAATACAGGGGGCGCTATGGAGTAAAAATTTACATACCATCATCAATGTGTGTAGAAGTGTTCACTGATGAATCACAATAAATCTCGTGCAGATCGGATAATGTATCACTAAGATATAACTGTAGTAATAATATAGGGGGCGCTATGGAGTAAAAATTTACATACCATTATCAATGTGTGTCGAAGTGTTCACTGATAAAGCACAATAAATCTCGTGCAGATCGGATAATGTATCACTGAGATATAACTGTAGTAATAATATAGGGGGCGCTATGGAGTAAAAATTTACATACCATTATCAATGTGTGTAGAAGTGTTCACTGATGAATCACAATAAATCTCGTGCAGATCGGATAATGTATCACTAAGATATAACTGTAGTAATAATATAGGGGGCGCTATGGAGTAAAAATTTACATACCATTATCAATGTGTGTCGAAGTGTTCACTGATAAAGCACAATAAATCTTGTGCAGATCGGATAATGTATCACTAAGATATAACTGTAGTAATAATACAGGGGGCGCTATGGAGTAAAAATTTATATACCATTATCAATGTGTGTAGAAGTGTTCACTGATGAATCACAATAAATCTCGTGTAGATCGGATGATGTATCACTAAGATATAACTGTAGTAATAATATAGGGGGCGCTATGGAGTAAAAATTTACATACCATTATCAATGTGTGTCGAAGTGTTCACTGATAAAGCACAATAAATCTCGTGCAGATCGGATAATGTATCACTAAGATATAACTGTAGTAATAATACAGGGGGCGCTATGGAGTAAAAATTTACATACCATTATCAATGTGTGTAGAAGTGTTCACTGATGAATCATAATAAATCTCGTGCAGATCGGATAATGTATCACTAAGATATAACTGTAGTAATAATATAGGGGGCGCTATGGAGTAAAAATTTACATAACATTATCAATGTGTGTCGAAGTGTTCACTGATAAAGCATAATAAATCTTGTGCAGATCGGATGATGTATCACTGAGATATAACTATAGAAATAATGTAGGGGGCGCACTTGAGTCAAATGTTAGCCCACCATATCAATGTGTCCACAAGGGCTCACTGATGATGCACAATAAATCTGGTTCAGATCGGATGATGTATCACTGAGATACAACAGTTTGAATAATCTAGGGGGCGCTATGGAGGCTATTTGCTAATTAGCATAAACACCTGTTCAAGGGGTGGGTAATGATCGATCATAATGATTTTGGTACTCCTCAGATCAAATCTGTGGAGTTTAGAACCAAACGTATGGTGACGGCGTTACGTCTTACTTCGCCACGTCACCACGCCCACTTGCTCCACCCAAAACGAACAGTGCTGGAAAGCTTGTTACACCAACATGTCTTCGGTGACTGGATACAATGTCACGCTGATTAGGTAACAGGGATCCGATATGGACCGTTCAACGTAAAACTTTACACTTCCTGTTGTCAGGGGGCGTGGCTTAAGTGATGTCATGATTTGACCATACAGTTTTGCAGGGGACCGGATGTGGGTCAATCACTGAAGGTTTGATGTATTAGACAGTTTTCATGTAAGAGCTGTAAGCGTTTCGTTTTTCATGGCGAGATGTCCAACTTTGAGGTCTGGCCCCGCCCCTTCAGCATGCATGAAAACGCACAGTTTTGATAACATTTGTTCCCTCGTGCCTTATAAAGAAACTGACCAAGTTTGAATCAAATCGAGCGAAATCCCTAGGAGGAGTTCGTTGAAATGCAGAGGTTGTAAACGGCCAAAAAGGGGTGAAAATTTGGTCATCGTTCCAAAATGGCCGCCTTACCATTTATCGTACAACATTGGTGCCAGAGGGTTTTCTGTGCATCTTGGTGAGTTGGACAAGTGTACCAAATTTCATGATTCTACGTCAAACTAAGGTCAATGCGGAGGGTATTTTGAATATTTCTAGGGGGCGCTCTTGAGCCGTTTCTGTAGCGATTTGCTAATTAGCATAAACACCTGTTCAAGGGGTGGGCAATGATCGATCATACTGATTTTGGTACTCCTCGGATCAAATCTGTGGATTTTAGAACCAAACGTATGGTGATGGCGTTATGTCTTACTTCGCCACGTCGCCACGCCCACATGCTCCACCAAAAACGAACAGTATTGGAATGCTTGTTACACCAACATGTCTTCGGTCACTGGACACAATGCCACGCTGATTAGGTAACAGGGGTCCGATATGGACCGTTCAACGTAAAACTTTACACTTCCTGTTGTCAGGGGGCGTGGCTTAAGTGATGTCATGATTTGACCATACAGTTTTGCGGGGGACCGGATGTGGGTCAATAACTGAAGGTTTGATGTATTAGACTTTTTTCGTGTAAGAGCTGTAAGCGTTTCGTTTTTCATGGCGAGATGTCCAACTTTGACGTCTGGCCCCGCCCCTTCAGCATTCATGAAAACGCACAATTGTTCCCCCGTGCCTTATGAAGAAACTGGCCAAGTTTGAACCAAATCGAGCGAAATTCATAGGAGGAGTTCGTTCAAATGCGGAGGCTGTAAACGGCCAAAAAGGGGTGAAAATTTGGTCATCGTTCCAAAATGGCCGCCTTACCATTTATTGTACAACATTGGTGCCAGAGGGTTTTCTGTGCATCTTGGTGAGTTGGACAAGTGTACCAAATTTCATGATTCTACGTCAAACTAAGGTCATGCGGAGGGTATTTTGAAAATTTCTAGGGGGCGCTCTTGAGCCGTTTCTGTGGCGATTTTTGCCACGCCCCCAAAATACGTAATTTTTCACCAGTCCTGACGAGTCCGCCAAATTTGGTGAGTTTTCGTATATGATAAAGCCTCCAAAAGGCCACTTAAAGAGGGACTAGAATAAAAATAAAAAAAATTAAAGCTGCAAGCAGCATTGAGGCCCTCGCAGCTTAGCGCCGCTCGGACCTTATTGAGGCGACCGCGCGAGCTCCAGCTCGTCCGCTCGGTCGCCATTTCGAAGTCTCGTGTCTACTCCGCACCAGGGGTGCATACGCACAATAAATCTGGTTCAGATCGGATGATGTCTCATTGAGATATAACAGTTTGAATAATCTAGGGGGCGCACTTGAGTTAAATGTTAGCCCACCATATCAATGTGTCCACAAGGGCTTACTGATGATGCACAATAAATCTGGTTCAGATCGGATGATGTATCACTGAGATATAACAGTTTGAATAATCTAGGGGGCGCTCTGGAGTCATATGTTAAACCACAATATCAATGTGTCCACAATGTCTCAATGATGATACACAATAAATCTGGTTCAGATCGGATGATGTATCACTGAGATATAACTGTAGTAATAATATAGGGGGCGCTATGGAGTAAAAATTTACATAACATTATCAATGTGTGTCGAAGTGTTCACTGATAAAGCACAATAAATCTCGTGCAGATCGGATAATGTATCACTAAGATATAACTGTAGTAATAATATAGGGGGCGCTATGGAGTAAACATTTACATACCATTATCAATGTGTGTCGAAGTGTTCACTGATAAAGCACAATAAATCTCATGCAGATCGGATAATGTATCACTAAGATATAACTGTAGTAATAATACAGGGGGCGCTATGGAGTAAAAATTTACATACCATCATCAATGTGTGTAGAAGTGTTCACTGATGAATCACAATAAATCTCGTGCAGATCGGATAATGTATCACTAAGATATAACTGTAGTAATAATATAGGGGGCGCTATGGAGTAAAAATTTACATACCATTATCAATGTGTGTCGAAGTGTTCACTGATAAAGCACAATAAATCTCGTGCAGATCGGATAATGTATCACTGAGATATAACTGTAGTAATAATATAGGGGGCGCTATGGAGTAAAAATTTACATACCATTATCAATGTGTGTAGAAGTGTTCACTGATGAATCACAATAAATCTCGTGCAGATCGGATAATGTATCACTAAGATATAACTGTAGTAATAATATAGGGGGCGCTATGGAGTAAAAATTACATACCATTATCAATGTGTGTCGAAGTGTTCACTGATAAAGCACAATAAATCTTGTGCAGATCGGATAATGTATCACTAAGATATAACTGTAGTAATAATACAGGGGGCGCTATGGAGTAAAAATTTATATACCATTATCAATGTGTGTAGAAGTGTTCACTGATGAATCACAATAAATCTCGTGTAGATCGGATGATGTATCACTAAGATATAACTGTAGTAATAATATAGGGGGCGCTATGGAGTAAAAATTTACATACCATTATCAATGTGTGTCGAAGTGTTCACTGATAAAGCACAATAAATCTCGTGCAGATCGGATAATGTATCACTAAGATATAACTGTAGTAATAATACAGGGGGCGCTATGGAGTAAAAATTTACATACCATTATCAATGTGTGTAGAAGTGTTCACTGATGAATCATAATAAATCTCGTGCAGATCGGATAATGTATCACTAAGATATAACTGTAGTAATAATATAGGGGGCGCTATGGAGTAAAAATTTACATAACATTATCAATGTGTGTCGAAGTGTTCACTGATAAAGCATAATAAATCTTGTGCAGATCGGATGATGTATCACTGAGATATAACTATAGAAATAATGTAGGGGGCGCACTTGAGTCAAATGTTAGCCCACCATATCAATGTGTCCACAAGGGCTCACTGATGATGCACAATAAATCTGGTTCAGATCGGATGATGTATCACTGAGATACAACAGTTTGAATAATCTAGGGGGCGCTATGGAGGCTATTTGCTAATTAGCATAAACACCTGTTCAAGGGGTGGGTAATGATCGATCATAATGATTTTGGTACTCCTCAGATCAAATCTGTGGAGTTTAGAACCAAACGTATGGTGACGGCGTTACGTCTTACTTCGCCACGTCACCACGCCCACTTGCTCCACCCAAAACGAACAGTGCTGGAAAGCTTGTTACACCACCATGTCTTCGGTGACTGGATACAATGTCACGTTGATTAGGTAACAGGGATCCGATATGGACCGTTCAACGTAAAACTTTACACTTCCTGTTGTCAGGGGGCGTGGCTTAAGTGATGTCATGATTTGACCATACAGTTTTGCAGGGGACCGGATGTGGGTCAATCACTGAAGGTTTGATGTATTAGACAGTTTTCGTGTAAGAGCTGTAAGCGTTTCGTTTTTCATGGCGAGATGTCCAACTTTGAGGTCTGGCCCCGCCCCTTCAGCATGCATGAAAACGCACAGTTTTGATAACATTTGTTCCCCCGTGCCTTATAAAGAAACTGACCAAGTTTGAATCAAATCGAGCGAAATCCCTAGGAGGAGTTCGTTGAAATGCAGAGGTTGTAAACGGCCAAAAAGGGGTGAAAATTTGGTCATCGTTCCAAAATGGCCGCCTTACCATTTATCGTACAACATTGGTGCCAGAGGGTTTTCTGTGCATCTTGGTGAGTTGGACAAGTGTACCAAATTTCATGATTCTACGTCAAACTAAGGTCAATGCGGAGGGTATTTTGAATATTTCTAGGGGGCGCTCTTGAGCCGTTTCTGTAGCGATTTGCTAATTAGCATAAACACCTGTTCAAGGGGTGGGCAATAATCGATCATACTGATTTTGGTACTCCTCGGATCAAATCTGTGGATTTTAGAACCAAACGTATGGTGATGGCGTTATGTCTTACTTCGCCACGTCGCCACGCCCACATGCTCCACCGAAAACGAACGGTATTGGAATGCTTGTTACACCAACATGTCTTCGGTCACTGGACACAATGCCACGCTGATTAGGTAACAGGGGTCCGATATGGACCGTTCAACGTAAAACTTTACACTTCCTGTTGTCAGGGGGCGTGGCTTAAGTGATGTCATGATTTGACCATACAGTTTTGCGGGGGACCGGATGTGGGTCAATAACTGAAGGTTTGATGTATTAGACTTTTTTCGTGTAAGAGCTGTAAGCGTTTCGTTTTTCATGGCGAGATGTCCAACTTTGACGTCTGGCCCCGCCCCTTCAGCATTCATGAAAACGCACAATTTTGATATCGTTTGTTCCCCCGTGCCTTATGAAGAAACTGGCCAAGTTTGAACCAAATCGAGCGAAATTCATAGGAGGAGTTCGTTCAAATGCGGAGGCTGTAAACGGCCAAAAAGGGGTGAAAATTTGGTCATCGTTCCAAAATGGCCGCCTTACCATTTATTGTACAACATTGGTGCCAGAGGGTTTTCTGTGCATCTTGGTGAGTTGGACAAGTGTACCAAATTTCATGATTCTACGTCAAACTAAGGTCAATGCGGAGGATATTTTGAAAATTTCTAGGGGGCGCTCTTGAGCCGTTTCTGTGGCGATTTTTGCCACGCCCCCAAAATACGTAATTTTTCACCAGTCCTGACGAGTCCGCCAAATTTGGTGAGTTTTCGTATATGATAAAGCCTCCAAAAGGCCACTTAAAGAGGGACTAGAATAAAAATAAAAAAAATAATAATAATTAAAGCTGCAAGCAGCATTGAGGCCCTCGCAGCTTAGCGCCGCTCGGACCTTATTGAGGCGACCGCGCGAGCTCCAGCTCGTCCGCTCGGTCGCCATTTCGAAGTCTCTCGTGTCTACTCCGCACCAGGGGTGCACACGCACAATAAATCTGGTTCAGATCGGATGATGTCTCACTGAGATATAACAGTTTGAATAATCTAGGGGGCGCTCTGGAGTCACATGTTAAACCACAATATCAATGTGTCCACAAGGTCTCACTGATGATACACAATAAATCTGGTTCAGATCGGATGATGTCTCACTGAGATATAACAGTTTGAATAATCTAGGGGGCGCTATGGAGTTATATGTTAAACCACAATATCAATGTGTCCACAAGGGCTCACTGATGATGAACAATAAATCTGGTTCAGATCGGATGATGTCTCACTGAGATATAACAGTTTGAATAATCTAGGGGGCGCTATGGAGTCATATGTTAAACCACAATATCAATGTGTCCACAAGGGCTCACTGATGATGCACAATAAATCTGGTTCAGATCGGATGATGTATCACTGAGATATAACTATAGAAATAATGTAGGGGGCGCACTTGAGTCAAATGTTAGCCCACCTTATCAATGTGTCCACAAGGGCTCACTGATGATGCACAATAAATCTGGTTCAGATCGGATGATGTATCACTGAGATATAACAGTTTGAATAATCTAGGGGGCGCTATGGAGTCTATATGCTAATTAGCATAGACACCTGTCCAAGCAGTGGGGAATGATCGATCATACTGATTTTGGTACTCCTCGGATCAAATCTGTGGATTTTAAAACCAAACGTATGGTGATGGCGTTATGTCTTACTTCGCCACGTCGCCACGCCCACATGCTCCACCAAAAACGAACAGTATTGGAGTGCTTGTTACACCAACATGTCTTCGGTCACTGGACACAATGCCATGCTGATTAGGTAACAGGGGTCCGATATGGACCGTTCAATGTAAAACTTTACACTTCCTGTTGTCAGGGGGCGTGGCTTAAGTGATGTCATGATTTGACCATACAGTTTTGCAGGGGACCGGATGTGGGTCAATCACTGAAGGTTTGATGTATTAGACAGTTTTCATGTAAGAGCTGTAAGCGTTTCGTTTTTCATGGCGAGATGTCCAACTTTGAGGTCTGGCCCCGCCCCTTCAGCATGCATGAAAACGCACAGTTTTGATAACATTTGTTCCCCCGTGCCTTATAAAGAAACTGGCCAAGTTTGAATCAAATCGAGCGAAATCCCTAGGAGGAGTTCGTTGAAATGCAGAGGCTGTAAACGGCCAAAAAGGGGTGAAAATTTGGTCATCGTTCCAAAATGGCCGCCTTACCATTTATCGTACAACATTGGTGCCAGAGGGTTTTCTGTGCATCTTGGTGAGTTGGACAAGTGTACCAAATTTCATGATTCTACGTCAAACTAAGGTCAATGCGGAGGGTATTTTGAATATTTCTAGGGGGCGCTCTTGAGCCGTTTCTGTAGCGATTTGCTAATTAGCATAAACACCTGTTCAAGGGGTGGGCAATGATCGATCATACTGATTTTGGTACTCCTCGGATCAAATCTGTGGATTTTAGAACCAAACGTATGGTGATGGCGTTATGTCTTACTTCGCCACGTCGCCACGCCCACATGCTCCACCAAAAACGAACAGTATTGGAATGCTTGTTACACCAACATGTCTTCGGTCACTGGACACAATGCCACGCTGATTAGGTAACAGGGGTCCGATATGGACCGTTCAACGTAAAACTTTACACTTCCTGTTGTCAGGGGGCGTGGCTTAAGTGATGTCATGATTTGACCATACAGTTTTGCGGGGGACCGGATGTGGGTCAATAACTGAAGGTTTGATGTATTAGACTTTTTTCGTGTAAGAGCTGTAAGCGTTTCGTTTTTCATGGCGAGATGTCCAACTTTGACGTCTGGCCCCGCCCCTTCAGCATTCATGAAAACGCACAATTTTGATATCGTTTGTTCCCCCGTGCCTTATGAAGAAACTGGCCAAGTTTGAAACAAATCGAGCGAAATTCATAGGAGGAGTTCGTTCAAATGCGGAGGCTGTAAACGGCCAAAAAGGGGTGAAAATTTGGTCATCGTTCCAAAATGGCCGCCTTCCCATTTATTGTACAACGTTGGTGCTAGAGGGTTTTCTGTACATCTTGATGAGTTGGACAAGTGTACCAAATTTCATGATTCTACGTCAAACTAAGGTCATGCGGAAGGTATTTTGAATATTTCTAGGGGGCGCTCTTGAGCCGTTTCTGTGGCGATTTTTGCCACGCCCCCAAAATACGTAATTTTTCACCAGTCCTGACGAGTCCGCCAAATTTGGTGAGTTTTCGTATATGATAAAGCCTCCAAAAGGCCACTTCTTTGGGGGGAAGAAAAATAATAATAATAATAATAATAAACACTACAATTACAATAGGTCCTTGCAGCGCTTCGCTGCTTCGGGCCTAATAAACACTACAATTACAATAGGTCCTTGCAGCGCTTCGCTGCTTCGGGCCTAATAAAGTCCAGTTGATCCTGTATTGAATGCCTTTTTTGATTAGTTAGATTGTAAACTGTCTATTGCTGCTTATTGGTCTGGTTCTGACTGTTATTGTATTTATTACGATTTTTATTATTGTTAGTATAGTTTATTTATTGTAAAGAATGCCATTTATTTAGATTAAAGATTAAATTAAGATTATATTACACATTAAACTGTATTCTGAATTTGACAGTAATTTATCAAGCGTTCGTCTTTGCTCAGGCTGGGCGCGTGCCCAAGAGTATAGCAGATCTGGGAGCCCCACCTCGGCTGCCTTTCTGGACTCGCCTGCCCCTCCTCACTCACCTGTAGCAGCACCTTCTGCATCACCTGCTCCTCCATAAAGGTAACGACATTTTCTTTTCTTTTTTTTTTATTTCTTTTTTATATAACTCAGCTGCCTCTCCTGACTCACATGTCCCTCTTCACCCACAGTACCAGAATCACCAGCACCTTCTGCATCACCTGCTCAGGTAAAGACATTTTTTTTTATATAACTGCTGCCTCTCCTGACTCACCTGTCCCTTTTCATTCACCAGCACCTTCTGCATCACCTGCTCCTCCATAAAGGTAAAGACATTTTCTTTATTTCATTTTTATATAACTCGGCTGCCTCTCCTGACTCACCTGTCCCTCTTCACTCACCAGCACCTTCTGCATCATCTGCCCCTCCATAAAGGTAAAGACATTTTCTTTTTTTTGTTTCTTTTTTATATAACTCAGCTGCCTCTCCTGACTCACATGTCCCTCTTCACCCACAGTACCAGAATCACCAGCACCTTCTGCATCACCTGCTCTATAAAGGTAAAGACATTTTCTTTTTTTAATTTCTTTTTTATATAACTCAGCTGCCTCTCCTGACTCACCTGTCCCTCTTCACTCACCAGCACCTTCTGCATCACCTACTCCTCCATAAAGGTAAAGACATTTTCTTTTTAATTTTATTTCATTTTTATATAACTCAGCTGCCTCTCCTGACTCACCTGTCCCTCTTCACTTACCAGCACCTTCTGCATCATCTGCCCTTCCATAAAGGTAACGACATTTTCTTTTCTTTTTTTGTTTTTTTTATATAACTCGGCTGCCTCTCCTGACTCACATGTCCCTCTTCACCCACAGTACCAGAATCACCAGCACTTCTGCATTACTTGCTCTATAAAGGTAAAGACATTTTCTTTTTTTTATTTCTTTTTTATATAACTCAGCTGCCTCTCCTGACTCACCTGTCCCTCTTCACTCACCAGCACCTTCTGCATCACCTGCTCCTCCATAAAGGTAAAGACATTTTCTTTTTATTTTATTTCATTTTTATATAACTCGGCTGCCTCTCCTGACTCACCTGTCCCTCTTCACTCACCAGTACCTTCTGTATCATCTGCCCCTCCATAAAGGTAACAACATTTTCTTTTCTTTTTTTGTTTCTTTTTTTATATAAATCGGCTGCCTCTCCTGACTCGCATGTCCCTCTTCACCCACAGTACCAGAATCACCAGTACTTCTGCATCACCTGCTCTATAAAGGTAAAGACATTTTCTTTTTTTAATTTCTTTTTTATATAACTCAGCTGCCTCTCCTGACTCACCTGTCCTTCTTCACTCACCAGCACCTTCTGCATCACCTGCTCCTCCATAAAGGTAAAGACATTTTCTTTTCTTTTTATTTTATTTCATTTTTATATAACTCGGCTGCCTCTCCTGACTCACCTGTCCCTCTTCACTCACCAGCACCTTCTGCATCATCTGCTCCTCCATAAAGGTAATGACATTTTCTTTTCTTTTTTTGTTTCTTTTTTATATAACTCGGCTGCCTCTCCTGACTCGCTTGTCTCTCTTCACTCACCAGCACCTTCTGCATCACCAGTACCCTACACCTCAGATGCCTTTCTGGACTCACCTGCCCCTCCTCACTCACTTGCACCAGTATCAACATCACCTTCTGCATCACTTGCCCTTCCACCTCGGCTGCCATTTTGGACTCACCTGCCCCTCCTCACTCACCTGAACCAGCATCAACATCACCTTCTGCATCACTTGCCCCTTCACCTCAGCTGCCATTTTGGACTCACTTGCCCCTCCTCACTCACCTGCACCAGTATCAACATCACCTTCTGCATCACTTGCCCCTCCACCTCAGCTGCCATTTTGGACTCACCTGCCCTTCCTCACTCACCTGCAACTTCTGCAACTCCCTCCCAATAAGCCTTTCTCCCTCCCTTGCAACACCCCTTCCATAAAAGTAAGGACATTTTCTTCTCTTTTTTATAGTACAGTGTACAGTAAACTGGAAATTGTGTTAAAAATATGGACATTATAGATGGTCTATTAAATTTATAAAACAAACAAAGTTCTTAATTAATTGGAGCCTTTTAAGTGCACATATATATATATATATATAATATATATATATATATATATATATATATATATATATATATATATATATATATATATATATATATATATATGTATATATATATATATATATATATCTATATATACATATGGTATTTCTGTTTTTATTTGTCAGTTTCGGTCCTCCAATAAATGTCAACACTTCTGCTTGTCTTGGACAAATGTTTTCTTTTACACTTGATTTAAGGCTGGTCTCATCTGTATTTGATAGAGAAAGATAAAAATTTGATAGAGAAAGATAAAAATTAACATTTCATATTTGAAATGGAAGCATATTTTGTGTAATTATTTTTAGGAAAATGGTGAACTTGGCATTCTTAGTGGAGACAGGGAACAATATTTGGAAATGTTAGTTTACTTAAATTGCTTTTTTAAGTTCAATTGCTGCCTTAAAATCTTGAGTTAAATGAATTCAAAAAGGGAATTGGTATGTCAGTTTAACTTTAACATGAGAGTTGAAAGTATATATCGGGTATACAGTAATTGTTTGTTACTTTAACAAATGAAAACAAGTTTTTATGAATGGATAGTGTAACTTTGCAAGTTGTTTAAACTCAGAGTATGAAGTTCATACAACAAGTACCGGTAAACATTAATTAAACAAGGGTATAACTTAGTTATTTGAGTTCAAATAGAATATGATTGTAATTTTACTTGACAAGAGTACCAGTACTTAATTTTTGGAGAATGAATAATGTTCTATAGTTAGTCATTTCAACTTATGGTATCATATTTAAACAATGACATCATAAATTGGGCTACTTTTCTAGCTTGCCATCCTAAGTTGGAAAAAAAACATTTGAAGTTGCGTTAACTTGTTTTTAAGGCAGCTTTTGAACTCAAGGTTTTAAGTTTAACCACCCTATTTATTTTAACAGTGTAGTCATTTCAAGTTTGTTCTACTTGATGTATTTAAACATTATCAGCTGCTTGAGATTTTTTGTAAGTTTTGTTTCATGTGCTTTGATTAATACAAAGTCAACATTTCTGAGTACCGTACATGTATTCTGTACTTAGATCAAGGGCAACAAATTAATAAAAATTGATTTTTGTTACCTTTAAAAATGTCTCATCTTGTACTTAAATTTTTGAGTTCTGTTAACTAACTTTCCTGGGTTAAAAAGTGAAAACTTTAAAGTCTTGATAAATGAAAAAAGGGGCTTAGTTTTGTCCTGGTATAGAGTAGGGAGAACAGTACAGCATAGTTTGTGGATAACAGACGAGATGAAGTACCTAGAGAACCCATGCATGTACACGGAGAACATGCAAACACATGCAGAAAGACATCTGGCTGGGATTTTAACACCTGCAACAGCACTACTAACTGCGCCATTGTGCAGCCTCACAACTGTAAATTTACTCAGAACCCAATTTTAGGTCTTTTGCAGCTTCACAATAAATTATTTTCATGTGTTCAATGTTAAACTGGTTAGATGTATGGAGTCTTTTTGGAGCTGGTATACAAGTTTTTAGCTACTTCTCTCAATTCATGATAAATAAAGGTTCTGGACCAAATTAGTCCACCTCCGATATGAGTAACATAAACGGATGTGGGCCGGATGAAGCATTCCATGAACGGGTCCAAAACGGATCCGGGCCGGATGAAACATTCCATGAACGGGTCCAAAACGGATCCGGGCCGGATGTACCCAAAAACCCTCTTTAATGAGCGGATCCGGATAGGGTCCGGACCATATCCGATCTGGATCTGTGATCCGGATCCGAATCGGATCCGATCCGCTGTGCAAGTGGACTCCGATCCGGATCCGTTTTAAGCATCCGTTTCGGATCCTACGGTAGATCCGGAACGGATCCGGTCCGGAATCCGTTTGCTATCAGGGATTCCTCCTCGGTCTGCTTCAGTCCTGATTCTACTCTTTTGCTCCTCATGTCATTGTTTGTTTTTCCTGCTATGTTTTGCTTTTCACCCATCTATCATTGCTCACAGCCACATCCACTCCTGTCAGTCAACTAACTGTTCACCACACCCCTTCTGCCCCAGTTTAGCAATCAGTCCTTTATTCCTTCCACCTTTTCAGCTCAGCATTTAAGCTCCTGTCATCCACCTCCAGTTTGTACAGTCATTGTTTTTTGGTTTCAGCTCTGTTATCACAGACAACACGGTCCTTCTGTTTGCCCTGCCTAATCTGTACCCATCCTGTTTACCAACCTGTTAGTTTGTAAGTTTTTTGCTGCCACGTCAGCTTTTTGATTTGTGTTGTTTAAAATAAATCATTTTTAGTTCAAAGAGAACTCCTGCTTTGGTCATCCTGCCTGCATTTTAGGTTCAAACCAAACGGATCGTGACAGAATGACTGCACCACCAACTGAACCCAAAGGTAGGATGATCACCTTGTTTGAGTTTTTTGCCCAGGAAGCTGAGAAGACTGCCCAGAGGGAGAGAGAGGAGGAGAGGAAAAGCCTGTTCAGGGTAACCCGCCTGGCTATAAAGCCCGTTTCCTCCTATCCACCTCAGTGGCTTCATGAGGAACCTTCAGAGG